>WNWK01040499.1:0-16940 GCA_009830355.1 Cherax destructor
ACACAAAACACAAAACCAAACACACACACAACAAAAACACACACACACAAACACAAAAAAACAAAACACACACACACAATACACACACACACACAAACATTTAACCACACACACACAACAAAAAAAACACCACAAACACCAAAAAAAAACAACAGGGGGGCCTAGGGGGAAAAGCTCTTGCGGGGGAGGGACGGTTAATTCCGGTGGGGCAGAAACATTTCGAAGTGTTTCCTTACATACACATACACACACACATATATAAACAGGCCTAGTGTCTAATTGACATGTGCCTAGGAAAAAAATGGTAACTAACTAACTAACACACACACATATACACACACACACATATATACACACACACACATATACACACACACAAAATATAACACACACACACACATACACACACACACAAAATATACACACACACACACACACATATACACACACACACATATACACACACACAATATACACACAAAATATACACACACACAAAACAAATACACATAAACACACACATGCACAACATACATACATACAAGTACCAGACAGGCTGGCCCATGGCCGGGCTCAGAGTATAGAAACTCTCGAAACCTTCAAAGGTATATCAAAAGGTACACACACACACATACATACACACACTTGCACACACATACACACACTTGCACACACATATGGCATGGTGGCTAAAGCCTCGCTTCACGCACGGAGGGCCCGGGTTCAATTCCCGGCGGGGCCGGAAAATTTGAAGTGTTTTCCACACACACAATACATACAACAGGCCTAGTGTCTAATCGACATGTGCCTACGACAAAATGAGCTAACACACATGCACACACATAAAACACAACATACACACATTCTCACACACACACAATAACATACACATACACAAACACAAAAACACACATACACACACGGGGCCACAGGGACCAGTCCTGCGACCGGTGCTGTTTCTGGTATTTGAACGACATGACGGAAGGAATAGACTGGGGAAGTGCCCTGTTTGCAGATTATGTGAAGTTAATGAAAAAGAATTCAATCGGACGAGGACCAGGCAGAACTACAAAGGATATGGACAGGCTGAAGCCTGGTCCAGCAATTGGCTCCGGGAGTTCAACCCCCCAAGTCCCAAAGTCATGAAGATTGGGGAAGGGGCAAAGAAGACTGCAGACGGAGTACAGTCTAGGGGGCCAGGAACACAAACCTCAATCAAGGAAAAGATCTTGGGGTAAGTATAACACCAGGTACATCTCCTGAGGCGCAAATCAACCAAAAACTGCTGCAGCATACGGGCGCCTAGCTAACCTAAGAAAAACATTCCGACATCTTAATAAAGAATCGTTCAGGACCCTGTACATTTTTACGTTAGGCCCTTACTGGAGATGCAACACCAGTTTGGAACCCACACCTACCCAAGCACGTAAAAAAAACTGAAAGTGCAAAGGTTTGCAAAAGACTAGTCCCGGAGCTAAGGGGTATGTCCCACGAGGAGGGTTAAGGGAAATCGACCTGATGACACTGGGGGACAGGAGAGATGGGATGATATGATAATGCCATATAAAATACTGAGAGGAATCGACAAGGTGGACAGAGACACGATGTTCCAGAGATGGGACACAGCTCCTGGCCCCGCCACTTTCTGGTCGCTAATAGGTCACTTTTTCCTGCTCCATGAGCTTTATCATATCTCTTTTTAAACCTGTGTTTGTGTGTAGGTTTGTGTTGTGTGTGTGTGTGTGTGTGTGTGTGGTGTGTGTGTGTGTGTGTGTGTGTGTGTGTGTGTGTGTGTCGTCCTGGACCAGCACAGGACAACTTTTTTGTCAAGGTTTGTTTGATCTCCTCAAAAGCTTCATTTCTCCCACGATCCTCCCCCCCTCCCTCCCCTTCTCCCCCTCACTATCTCTCTCTCTACCCCTCTTTCCCTGACCCGCCCATTTCTGCCCTCAACTTCCTCTTATCCCCCTTTCCTCTTGCTTCTTTATCTACCCTTTCCCTTTCCCCTCACCCCTCTCTATCCCTTCAGTCTCTCCCCACCCCTTCTCTTTTTTCTCTCTCCTTCCTTTCCCATCGTTCTCCTATAATGTTACTCATCCACTCATCACTGCGTCACGTCCTTATTCCTCTCTCTCTCTCTCTCACTACTCTACCCCTTTCTTCCACGCCCTCCTACCTGGTTTCCTTGCTGGCTCAAGGTCCTATTTCCCCTCCCCTTTCCTGAAGGTGACCCCTTCCTCCTACCATTCCTCACCCTGGTGAGGTTCCTCTCCCCTAATCCCTCATCTAATTTTTATCACTCTCCCTCACCTCTCTTCCTCCCAAAATTGTCTTGTTTGGGCCAGAATCCCATCCCCCTTCAATCCCCTTCCCTCAAAGATCTTTCATTCAAGCCCCTTCCCATCAAGCTCCCCCTCAAATATCTCCCCCAAGCATCTCCCCTTCAAGTATCTTCGTCTACCTGATCCAGTATTCATACCTTCCCCTCCCTGCTCCAGTACAAGTACCTTCCCCTCCCTGGTCCAGTACTACTACCCCTTTCCCCTCCCTGGTCCAGACAAGTACCTTCCCCCCTGGTCCAGTACTACTCCTTCCCCTTCCTGGTCCAGTACAAGTACCTTCCCCTCCCTGGTCCAGTACTACTCCTTTCCCCCTCCCTGGTCCAGTACAAGTATCTTCCCCTCCCTGGTCCAGTACAAGTACCTTCCCTTCCCTGGTCCAGCACCCCCCTCCTTCCCCTCCCTGGTCCAGTAGGGAGAGGACATCTGATCTTTCTTTCGTACAACACAACAAGGCAAATATCACAAAAGCCAGGAAAAATGATTGGGTGGATAATGAGAACTTTCAAAAAAGAGTAACAGTACCACTGGTGACACTATTCAAATCACTTGTGCTGCTCGTGTATAGTATTGTTCAGTGTTGACGGTTTCTTTCATGGCAGGGAGATATTAGAGATGGAACTGATACAAACATCATTTAGGACTTCATGGAACCAATAAAAGTATTTAAATTACGGGAACGTCTCAGAGTCCTAAGTATGTACTCGTTAAGTGATGCAGAGAGAGATCATGATAATATATACGTAAGATGCTTGAAGGTCTGGTCCTAACTCTGCACACTGCTATAACAACATACTGGAGTGAGAGAGATGAAAGAATGTGTAAAATAAACCCAGTGTAAGGCAGGAGCACCTGGGCCCCACAAAGAACATTTTATCAATATCCGTGGTTCCAGACTGTTTAAACACTACCACAAGATAACAGAAACACTGCTGGAACAAATTTAGAAGTTTTCACGAGGAAACTGGATAATACCTACCAGCTGCCCAGATCAACCAGGCTGTTGTTGATATTTTGGACAAGAGGGCCGCTGCTAGTAACAGCCGGGGTGATTAGGCACCAGACAAGCCTGGCCCAGGACTGGGCGGGAGAGTAGAAAAACTCTCGAAACTCATCAAAGATATATCAGGGTATACCTACCTTACACCTCTCTGGTCCAGGACCCTTATTTTCCCCTTCCTTGGTCTAGGACTATTACCTTTCCCCCTCCCTGGTCCAGGACCCTAATTTGTATTCCTGGAACGACGAGAGAGATACATGATAATATACACTTGGAAAATCCTAGAGGAATTAACAAAACCTGCACACGAAAATCACTCCATATGAAAGCAAAAGACTGGGCAGGAGATGCCATTCCCCCAATAAAAAGGGAGGGGCGCCACGAGTACATGAGAAACAACACAATAAGTGTCCGGGGGCCAAGACTGTTCAACTGCCTCCCAGCATACATAAGGGATTTACCAACAGACCTCTGGCTGTCTTCAAAAGCCACTGGACAGTCACCTGTCACCGGCCAACCGGGCGGATTCGTACGTCAGTTTGCGTGCGGCCAGCAGTACCAGCCGGTTGATCAGACCCTGATCCACCACGAGGCCTGGTCTCAGACCGAGCAGCGGGGGCGTTGCCCCCCCGAAATCCTCTCCAGGTATACTCCCCTCCCTGGTCCAGGACCCTACTTTTCCCCCTCCTTGGTCCAGGATCTTTATTTCCCCTCCTTGGTCCAGGACCTCTACTTTCCCCTCCATGGTCCAGGACCTTTTCTTTCCCCTCCCTGGTCCAGGACCTCCTTTCCCCCTCCCTGGTCCAGGACCTCTACTTTCCCCTCCCTGGCCCAGGACCTCTACTTTCCCTCCCTGGTCCAGGACCTCTACTTTCCCCTCCCTGGTCCAGGACACCCCGGGGGCCAACACGTGTTGCCCCTCACCATGATGTCAACATTTTTTTAATTAAACCTTTTATCACTGCCCATCACCCTTGCACCCCATCACCCCTAACACAAAAAACCACTACCGTCTCCACCAGCACCACCACCTCCACTATCACCAGCCAACCAACGTCACCACTAACATGGAAACCACCATCACCACCCACGACCGTCTCTCTCCTCCCACCACCCCAACATCCCCCACCACTACCACCACCCCAACCCCCCACATATCACTAACCCAATGATATCTGGGACTACAACCACTGCACCACTGAGGGAGGTCGCTCCTGCCTCTCGCCACTGGGGCTCGCCACCACCGCGTCACGTTTCCTGGTCATGCTCGCCACCACCGCGTCACCCGGATTGGTCATGCTCGCCACCACCGCGTCACTGCTACCTGGTCATGCTTTTGCCACCACCGCGTCACTACCTGGTCATGCTCGCCACCACCGCGTCACTGCTACCTGGTCATGCTCACCACCACCGCGTCACTGCTACCTTGTCATGCTCGCCACCACCGCGTCACGCTACCTGGTCATGCTCGCCACCACCGCGTCACTGCTACCTGGTCGTGCTCGCCACCACCGCGTCACTGCTACCTGGTCATGCTCGCCACCACCGCGTCACTACCTGGCCCTGCTCGCCACCACCGCGTCACTGCTACCTGGTCATGCTCACCACCACCGCGTCACTGCTACCTTGTCATGCTCGCCACCACCGCGTCACTGCTACCTGGTCATGCCCGCCACCACCGCGTACTGCTACCTGGTCGTGCTCGCCACCCCCCGCGTCACTGCTTTCCTGGTCATGCTCCACCACCGCGTCACTAAATGGTCATGCTCGCCACCACCGCGTCACTGCTACCTGGTCATGCTCGCCACCACCGCGTCACTGCTACCTGGTCGTGCTCGCCACCACCGCGTCACTGCTACCTGGTCATGCTCGCCACCACCGCGTCACCGCTACCTGGTCATGTTCGCCACCACCGCGTCACTGCTTACCTGGTCGCTCCCACCCGTCACGCTACCTGGTCGTGCCCGCCACCACCGCGTCACTGCTACCTGGTCATGTTTTCCACCACCGCGTCACTGCCTACCGGTCATGCTCGCCACCACCGCGTCACTACCTGGTCAGGGTCGCCACCACCGCGTCACTGCTACCTGGTCGTGCTCGCCACCACCGGTCACGCTACCGGTCATGCCGCCACCACCGCGTCACTGCTACCTGGTCATGCTCGCCCCACCGCGTCACTCTACCTGGTCATGCCGCCACCACCGCGTCACTCACCTGGTTCATGCTCGCCACCACCGCGTCACTGCTACCTGGTCATGCTCCCACCACCGCGTCACGCACCGGTCATGCTCGCCATCTACACAAATAAAACAACAAACATATACAAACTTCGTAAAGTCTTGAAATATAAAACCAATATTTCGATGACTGCGAAAATAATCCCATAAAGGTATGGATCCCCGCATCCCAAAAAACCCAGCCCTCTCCTCGTTTCACGCAAAAGGGAGAATACGGAGTGTAAAGCAATTTTTATGAGGTTAAATATTAGTGTCGACGGTTTGAAACCGATTAAAGAGGCATTCACAAGCTATACATGGAAACAAGACCTTGGCGGCTACGCAAACAAACAGTCTGAACCTTCCCAAAACACCAACTTCCAAAGTTTCAAGCCAGTAAGAAGAGGTTTCTCTAGTTTTTGCACATGGACAAATATGTCAAATTACACCAGGATTAAGCTTAAAGCTTCAAGTTATCGACGTTGAAGGTTTGAAAGCGATCGGACGAGGCATTCACAAATTATAACATAAAATAATTATATTTTTGCAAATTCCCCAAATAAAATTGACAGTTAAGGTTTGAGGTCGACCAGGAGCATCATTCTCTGTTTACTGAATGAAACTGACAAATTTTAATTTTCGCAGCACAAAATCATTGCAAACATTTCTTTGTGCACAGCCCACTGCTGATGAAAGTTTGAAGTCGATCAGAAGATGAATTCTTGGAATCCGACAGTTCCAGGCTCATTAACCATCATATAAAATTGGCAAACTTGAAAGAAAGATGCGTCATAACTTACACCTGGAAAATAAATGGAGGGATTGTTAACAAATGTCAACGATGTAACTGAGGCTGCTGGAAGACATGACAGATGGTGCAACATACATGACAGATGGTGCAACATAGAAGACATGACATGGTGCATCATATATGACAGATGGTGCAACATAGAAGATATGACAGATGGTGCAACATACTACTGACAATCAGAGGTACGAGCAGTACACTAAGGTGTGACACAAGATATACCTTTACCTTTGAAGAGTTTCGAGAGTTTATCTACTCTCTGAGCCCGGCCATGGGCCAGGCTCGTCTGGTGCTTGCCTGGTCAACCACTCTGAAACACCTTGTCTTCCAGGAATGGGGGGGGGGGCACCACCATGACACCGGTAACGGGCTCTTTATCAGAGGGATTGGAGCTTCGCTCGCCTTGGTTCACTTCAGCTCACCTCCCATTTCCTAGGTGCTGTTTGACCCATGTGGATTTACTGCTCTCCACGAATGCAAGTGTGACATTTTGAGAAACTCGGTCTTCAAGAAGAATAACAAACACATGACCATCCTTCAACAAGTTGAGAAGCTGCATGCACGCCGCAAGCACCAACAGACTGGCCGACCAGGCCATCAACGGGGAGGTCTGGTCTAAACGTGGCGTTGATGATTCCCAGAACCATCAACAGATAAGAAAACAGACTTAGATTTAGATTTTGCTGCCGAAGCAGCAAGAATATTGTGCACCCCATACCCATGCTGTGGAGGGTAGTGCAACAACATACCCATGCTGTGGAGGGTAGTGCAACAACATACCCATGCTGTGGAGGGTAGTGCACCAACATACCCATGCTGTGGAGGGTAGTGCAACAACATACCCATGCTGTGGAGGGTAGTGCAACAACATACCCATATTGTGGAGGGTAGTGCAACACCATACCCATGCTGTGGAGGGTAGTGCAACAACATACCCATGCTGTGGAGGGTAGTGCAACAACATACCCATGTTGTGGAGGGTAGTGCAACAACATACCCATGCTGTGGAGGGTAGTTCAACACCATACCCATGCTGTGGAGGATAGTGCAACAACATACTGATACACAATAGGCCTAGGAACTAGAGCCCCCAGAATGGCCTTATCAGTTACTAGAAAATTTAAGATATTTGCTTAATATGTCTGGTATCATATTTTCATTAGGTTAGCATGACGTATCACACAGGTTATTATACTGTCTAGCTCTTTATTCCTCAGTAAGTGAACAATAGAGTACGTAATGTTCAAGATAGTGAACATAGGACTGGCCAAATACTTTGCATTTAGTTTGATTATTATCCGTGTGTCTGCCAAACTGCCAGAAGTACTTGTAAACAAGCCTAAGTACTTGTAACCAAGCCTAAGTACTTGTAACAAAGCCTAAGTACTTGTAAACAAGCCTAAGTACTTGTAAACAAGCCTAAGTACTTGTAAACAAGCCTAAGTACTTGCAAACAACCTAAGTACTTGTAACCAAGCCTAAGTACTTGTAACCAAGCCTAAGTACTTGTAAACAAGACTAAGTACTTGTAAACAAGCCTATGTACTTGTAAACAAGCCTAAGCACTTGTAACAAAGCCTAAGTACTTGTAAACAAGCCTAAGTACTTGCAAACAACCTAAGTATTTGTAAACAAGCCTAAGTACTTGTAACCAAGCCTAAGTACTTGTAAACAAGACTAAGTACTTGTAAACAAGCCTATGTACTTGTAAACAAGCCTAAGTACTTGCAAACAACCTAAGTACTTGTAAACAAGCCTAAGTACTTGTAACCAAGCCTAAGTACTTGTAACCAAGCCTAAGTACTTGTAAACAAGCCTAAGTACTTGTAAACAAGCCTAAGTACTTGTAAACAAGCCTAAGTACTTGTAAACAAGCCTAAGTACTTGTAACCAAGCCTAAGTACTTGTAAC
The DNA here is from genome assembly GCA_009830355.1 of Cherax destructor. Lineage (NCBI taxonomy): Eukaryota > Metazoa > Arthropoda > Malacostraca > Decapoda > Parastacidae > Cherax > Cherax destructor. The sequence continues at coordinate 8,275 of WNWK01040499.1, forward strand.
CAAGCCTAAGTACTTGTAAACAAGCCTAAGTACTTGTAAACAACCTAAGTACTTGTAACCAAGCCTAAGTACTTGTAACCAAGCCTAAGTACTTGTAAACAAGCCTAAGTACTTGTAAACAAGCCTAAGTACTTGTAAACAAGCCTAAGTACTTGTAAACAAGCCTAAGTACTTGTAAACAAGCCTAAGTATTGTAAACAACCTAAGTACTTGTAACCAAGCCTAAGTACTTGTAACAACCTAAGTACCTAAGTACTTGTAAACAAACCTAAGTACTTGTAAACAAGCCTAAGTACTTGTAAACAAGCCTAAGTACTTGTAAACAAGCCTAAGTACTTGTAAACAAGCCTAAGTACTTGTAAACAACCTAAGTACTTGTAACAAAGCCTAAGTACTTGTAACCAAGCCTAAGTACTTGTAAACAAGCCTAAGTACTTGTAAACAAGCCTAAGACTTGTAAACAAGCCTAAGTACTTGTAAACAAGCCTAATACTTAAACAAGCCTAAATCTGGCTACTACAACACGAGTGTGTTTACGTTACAAGCTGCTCCATAAATATGGTTATTTACATTCACGTTATCATGATCACAGAGAAGCTTATCATGTAATTTAAGTCCAGTCAGGACATCGTATTTTGAGCCTTGCCACCTAGCAGACCTAGAGCTGAGCTCAGCATAACCTGTGTCACCCTCACTAACAGGACAGGCGGACCTCAGGTCAGACCTCCCCCTTCACTCCCTCCCTAGGCCTACGACCTTGGCATGGGACTAGAACCAACCCAACTCCCTGTGTACCCATTGCCCCAATAAACTAATGGCTCGATTCCAAGCCTATTATTATACCAACCACGCTCCCGTACCATCTTGCAACCACCACGCTCCCGTACCATCTTGCAACCACCACGCTCCCGTACCATCTTGCAACCACCACGCTCCCGTACCATCTTGCAACCACCACGCTCCCGTACCATCTTGCAACCACCACGCTCCCGTACCATCTTACAACAACCACGCTCCCGTACCATCTTACAACAACCACGCTCCCGTACCATCTTGCAACAACAATGCAATAATGACACAACAATCATCTTATAAAGTATTCCCATAACATTCACTTTCAATATATATTTCTCTGCTAATATTATTCCCAATATTAAACACAGACAGACTCAACAACTTCCTCAAGGGTTCTTTCTCTGGCTAACTTGTCAGCAATATCCTGTCTAGACCAGTGTGAGGATCTCAGTAAGACTAATACAATAAAATATATATATGAGTGATCAGAGAGGAATAAATATGGAAAGAGTTATACAGTGAACAAACCGAAATAAATGCATATTATAACAATAATATAATATAATGTGTAGTAAGTCTCCATAATCAGTACATCCCACATACCCATGCATTGATCTCATCACCACTCCTGAGTGCAGAGCAGTAAGGTAAAGTGAAAATCGGGTTCTAGTGGTACACTAATAAGATACAGGCAGGATGGCAGTACAGTATAATTGTGAGACATGTGAAAAGGCTCTTGGGAAAAAATCCAGAATCACATGCAACCTTTGCTTTTCAAAACATCATGTCACATGTTCAAGAATTAACACAGCAACCAAAAATGACATCCGTCTAGAAAGGTGTTTCTGGATCTGCAACAAGGATGTGGAACTATGGACAGATATCAGGAAAGCACTCAGGAGGTTAATAAACAATAAGCATTAAAAAAAGAGGAACTATTGAATAGTCTACCCGGTATATATAGAACATGGGAAGATAGGAAAGGGGTAAAGTATAACACACAGAATGACCAGTCTACAACAATTGACCCAAAAATAAACAGTCATCCACTGGAAAAAACACAGGAGACAAAAACATTAGTTAACTCAGCCCCCAGCCCCAGGACTGACCCAGACCCAGCCATAGTGAACATCCAGATTTGGTTAAAGACTCCACCACAGCCATAGCCTCTAGTACAGACATAGTAAGGGAGTCCTCTTCCAGGGAAAATGTTGGCCCCATGTCATCAAAGGAGGAAAGCACTGATAATGAGGAAAACCAAGGAGTGGAAAGAGAGGAAGAAAACGCAGATAATTCGGCAGATCTTTGGGAAGACACAAAACCAGTAAATATAGGCAGTCAAAACATATGCAGATTCTATGCAAAAGGTATGTGCCTATATGGCAGAGCTTGCTGGAATAAACACACCAGAAAATGTGACACCATCCACGTGTCAAACGTCGGTATGTTTGTGCATCGTCATTAATTGTGAGTCATAACATGTTAGAAGAAAGTGTCGTTTCAACAAAGAGTTCAGATACTTCCATCCAGTGATGTGTCAAGCTTCAACACAGTCCAGAGAATGTTATGACCTGAGCTGCCCAGACCACCATATAAAGGGAACAGTACGATACAGAGAAAGCAGGGAAAGGGAAAATGAAAATGACCAGCAATCTTTTTTAGATATAAGGAGAAACAACCAGATAAAAGAAAGAGACAAAAGGTGGAAATGGTACAGAGGGGACAGATGGGCAGAACAGTGGGACAAGACAAGACAGGCACCAGCTCATCAGGGCCGTATGAACAATCAAAGTCAGTACTGGAGAAACCAGGGGTATGGGCACCAGGGGCCATACCAGGTGAGACATCACCAGTGGTACTAACCAAACACAAAGAAAGACCAAACATCCCAAATGGTAACTCCTGCTTCATATTTGGAAATATTCAGGGTCTGAAATCAAATAAAAATGACAAAGTTAGTTATGTTAGTGGACTCCTATCAGAAGCAAATGCCATGTTTGGAGCATTTACAGAAACACATACAAGGGATGTTTTGGACGGAGAGATTCAGATAGAAAACTATAACATGTATAGATGTGATAGAATTAATAGGTCACAGGGAGGAGTAGGACTCTATGTAAAAGATACTCTCTGTTGCACAGAAGTGTTGAACGCTACGGCATTAAAGTGGAAAATAAGAATCTAGTAATTATCCTAGTATACAAACCACCATCAGCAACTGCGGAGGAATTCACAGAGCAGTTAAAGAAGATAGATATCTATCTGGATAGGCTAGAGAATCCCACCCCAAACATTTTAATCCTTGGAGATTTTAATCTCCCTCATGTAAAATGGAAGATGAGGCACCATAATGTTATACCAGGAATAACTCCTGGAAGCACCCTGGCTCAACAGGCACATACCAGGGAACTAATGAGGCTTTGTGAAAAGTACTCATTAAACCAACAGATAATTGATCCCACTAGAAATGAAAATACCCTGGATTTGATATTCACAAACAACGAGGAATTAATCAGAGACATAACAGTTACAAAAACAATATACTCTGACCATAACATCATAGAAGTTCAAACGAGTATTAACTCAGGGTTAGGGAACTGCGACACTAATGTTAGAGACGGGATGTTCAGTAAGTTTAATTTTAATAATCATAGAATTGACTGGGAAAAAATAAACCAAGAGCTATCAGACATATCATGGGAATCAGACATGAGCACCCTAAATCCCACTAGTGCCTAGAGAAGCTGAATACAGAAGCATACAAGGTATGTATAAAGCACGTACCACTGAGGAAACCCAGAAGAAGATCAGATATAGAGAGAGTAGGAGATGGTACAGGAGAAGAAAATGGTTTACTGAATTGTTGAAAAACACAAATATGTTGCAACAGAGGAGAGATAGCCTTAACCGAGAGATCACTGAATTAGAGCAAAAACTTAAGATGTCATACCTGACAGAAGAAGTACAAAGGGAACAAAGAGCCATACAGGATATTGCAAGAAACCCAAAATATTTCTATTCCTATGCAAAATCCAAGCTAAGAACTACCTGAAGAATTGGACCATTATTGAGAGGAGATTCGTATACTGACGATGAACAGGAAATGAGTGAAATCCTAAAGGAACAGTATGAGTCAGTGTTCAGCAACCCACTAAATGACAGCAAGGTAGAAAATGCAGAAATATTTTTCACTCCAGCAGAAGGCTGCGCAGACCACCTAACCGACATTAGTACAAATCCCATAGATTTCGAAAAAGAAATGGACAACATGCCCACTCACTCAGCACCTGGGCCAGATTCATGGAATGCTTTATTTATAAAGCAGTGCAAAGTACCATTAGGAAGAGCCCTTAGTATTCTGTGGAGAAAGAGCTTAGATCTAGGTGAAATACCGGAGGCCTTAAAGAGTGCAGACATAGCTCCTTTGCATAAGGGAGGTAGTAGAGCACTAGCTAAAAAATACAGACCAGTAGCCCTCACTTCTCACATCATAAAAATCTTTGAAAGAGTGATGAGACGGCAGATTACAAAGTTCATGGACCAGCACAACCAACATAACCCGAACCAGCATGGCTTTAGAGCGGGTCGATCATGCCTGTCACAGCTGCTGAACCATTATGTCAGAATTACGGAGGCATTGAAGGACGACCAAAACGCAGATGTGATTTACACGGATTTTGCAAAGGCGTTTGACAAATGCGATCATGGAGTGATAGCGCACAAAATGAGGGCCATAGGCATTACGAGGAAGGTAGGCAGATGGATTTTTGAGTTCCTAACACACAGAACACAAAAAGTAGTAGTGAACAGGGCAAGATCCAGCATCAGCGAGGTCAAAAGCTCAGTGCCCCAAGGCACTGTTCTGACACCTCTGCTGTTTCTCATCCTCATAGCAGACATAGATAAAAACACCCGGCACACTTTTGCATCATCATTTGCAGATGACACTAAAATAAGCATGAAAGTCACTACGGTAGAAGACACTGAAAAATTACAGGAAGGACATAAGCAGGGTCTTCCAATGGGCAGTGGAGAACAACATGACGTTCAATGGTGATAAGTTTCAGCTGCTTAGGTATGGAAAAATGAAGAACTCAAAAGGAACACTATATACAAAACGCAAGAGGGTCACCACATAGAACGAAAGGAACACGTAAAGGACTTGGGAATAATTATGTCTGCTGATCTGTCGTTTAAAGACCATAACAAGACAAATCACAACAGCCAGGAAGATGACGGGGTGGGTATTGAGAACTTTCAAAACAAGGGAAATAATGCCGATGGTGACACTATTCAAATCGCTCTGTGCTGACGGCCCCGTTCAGGGCAGGAGAAATATAAGAGCTGGAACAAATTCAGAGATCGTTTACGGCTCACATTGAGCCATTGAAACATCTAAATTATTGGGAACGCCTTCAAGTCTTGAACATGTACTCATTGGAGCGGAGGAGAGAGAGATACATGATAATATATACCTGGAAAGTACTTGAGGGCCTGGTCCCAAATCTGCACACTGCCATAACAACATACTGGAGTGAGAGATATGGGAGAAAGTGTAAAATAAACCCAGTGAGGAGCAGGGGTGCGGTGGGGACAATACGGGAGCACTGTATTAACATACGGGGTCCCAGACTATTCAACATCTTTCCAGAAGATATCCGAAACACGGCTGGAACCAGTGTAGAAGCCTTCAAGAGGAAACTGGACAAGTATCTTCATCGGGTGCCAGATCAACCAGGCTGTGATGGATATGTGGGGCAGCGGGCCTCCAGCAGCAACAGCCTGGTTGACCAGGCAAGCACCAGACGAGCCTGGCCCATGGCCGGGCTCAGAGAGTAGATAAACTCTCGAAACTCTTCAAAGGTATCAAAGGTAGCTTTATCATGAAGGAGTAATTCAGTGTTGGAATCCATAACAATTGTACATTACTTTGTTTTCTCTGATTATTAATATCTGTACCTGGCATTGTGTGAGTCAAGAGTCGTCAATGATGACACAGTTGTGTGAGTCAAAGTCTTCATGTACCCAGTGAGTGGGATCAAGTCTCAGATGACATGTGAGTCAAGAGTCTTCAATGATGACACAGTTGTGTGAGTCAAAGTCTTCAATGATGACACAGTTGTGCGAGTCAAGAGTCTTCAATGATGACACAGTTGTGTGAGTCAAGAGTCTTCAATGATGACACATTGTGTGAGTCAAGTCTCAATGATGACACAGTTGTGTGAGTCAAGAGTCTTCAATGATGACACAGTTGTGTGAGTCAAGAGTCTCAATGATGACACAGTTGTGTGAGTCAAGAGTCTCAATGATGACACAGTTGTGTGAATCAAGAGTCTTCAATGATGACACAGTTGTGTGAGTCAAGAGTCGTCAATGATGACACAGTTGTGTGAGTCAAGAGTCGTCAATGATGACACAGTTGGTGAGTCAAGTCTCAATGATGACACAGTTGTGTGAGTCAAGAGTCTCAATGATGACACAGTTGTGTGATCAAGAGTCTCAATGATGACACAGTTGTGGAGTCAAGAGTCGTCAATGATGACACAGTTGTGTGAGTCAAGAGTCTCAATGATGACACAGTTGTGTGTCAAGAGTCATGATACATTGTGTGAGTCAGGTCTCAATGATGACACAGTTGTGTGAGTCAAGAGTCGTCAATGATGACACAGTTGTGTGAGTCAAGAGTCGTCAATGATGACACAGTTGTGTGAGTCAAGAGTCTTCAATGATGACACAGTTGTGTGAGTCAAGAGTCTTCAATGATGACACAGTTGTGTGAGTCAAGAGTCTTCAATGATGACACAGTTGTGTGAGTCAAGAGTCGTCAATGATGACACATGTTGTGTGAGTCAAGAGTCTTCAATGATGACACAGTTGTGTGAGTCAAGAGTCTTCAATGATGACACAGTTGTGTGAGTCAAGAGTCGTCAATGATAGTTATCACCACACCTCCCACAGTAAACTATCACCATTGCTCCCACAGGAAGCTGGGTGTTCGAACGGGTGTTCGGACTTGTGTTTGGACGGGTGTTCGAACGGGTGTTCGGACTTGTGTTTGGACGGGTGTTCGGACGGGTGTTTATACGGTATTCGGACGGTGTTCGGACGGGTGTTCGAGCGGTGTTCGGAGGTTCGGACGGTGTTTGGGCGGTGTTCGACGGGTGTTCGGACGGGTGTTCGGACGGGTGTTCGGAAGCAGTGACCAGCGACACAAATTAAGATGTTTACACGCGTCACCTTTCAAGTGATTGTTGGCCCGGGAGGTGCCGGACGTAACCCACCACCGCCCTTATGACCTCCAGGAATACAGCTGTCGGGAAGAACAGCGGTTGACACGCTCAGGGGAGACGGGGAGGGTGGGGAGGTAAAGGTTTGGCTGGGGTGAGAGGGCGTGGCTGAGAGGGAGGGAGAACGAGAGGGATGAAGATAGAGAGACAGAGGGAGAAAGAGAGGGGGAGATGAGAGAGAGAGAGAGGGTGAGAGGAGGGAGAGAGAGAGGGGGAGAGAGAGCTGATGTAGGTAACAGCTCTTAGCTTGTCAATAAAGTTAGGGATCCTTAACCTAACCTTGTCAAACCCGTTGTAAAAAAAAAAAAAAAAAAGAGTAGGAAGGGCTACATCAACAAGGGGTCACGAGGGGAAAGGGTCAACAACCCTCATACTTAGATGAGGGGAAGAGAGGTGTATGAGGTCAGGGAGCAGCTGGGACTGTGCTGCAGTGGGAGAGAAGAGTTTGGGAACGTAACGAATGAAATCATTGAGTAACTGAAGTGTCTGGAAGAATATTAACTCCCCTCCCCCTCCCCTCCTTCTCCCCTCCCCCTTCATCTTTCCCTCTCCCCCAACCACCTCCCGTCCCCCACCCCTTCCCCTCCATTTCCCTCCTCCCCTAACCCTCCTCTCTTTCCTCCTAAAAAAGGGGGCAACAAATAGAAAAAAAGAACAGGGAGGAATAACGGGAAAGATACAAAACAGATGGAAGAATAACTAAGAGGAGAGGTGTGGGGGAGGAGGTAGGAGGGAAGAGGTGTGGGGGAAGAGGTAGGAGGGAAGAGGTGTGAGGGAGGAGGTAGGAGGGAAGAGGTGTGGGGGAGGAGGTAGGAGGGAAGAGGTGTGGGGAAAGAGGTAGGAGAGAAAAGGTGTGAGGGAGGAGGTAGGAGGGAAGAGGTGTGAGGGAGGAGGTAGGAGGGAAGAGGTGTGAGGGAGGAGGTAGGAGGGAAGAGTTGTGAGGGAGGAGGTAGGAGGGAAGAGGTGTGAGGGAGGAGGTAGGAGGGAAGAGGTGTGAGGGAGGAGGTAGGAGGAAGAGGTGTGAGGGAGGAGGTAGGAGGGAAGAGGTGTGAGGGAGGAGGTAGGAGGGAAGAGTTGTGAGGGAGGGAGGTAGGAGGGAAGAGGTGTGAGGGAGGAGGTAGGAGGGAAGAGGTGTGAGGGAGGAGGTAGGAGGGAAGAGGTGTGAGGGAGGAGGTAGGAGGGAAGAGGTGTGAGGGAGGAGGTAGGAGGGAAGAGGTGTGAGGAGGAGGTAGGAGGGAAGAGGTGTGAGGGAGGAGGTAGGAGGTAGGAGGGAAGAGTTGTGAGGAGGAGGTAGGAGGAAGAGGTGTGAGGGAGGAGGTAGGAGGGAAGAGGTGTGAGGGAGGAGGAGGAGGAAGAGTTGTGAGGGAGGAGGTAGGAGGGAAGAGGTGTGAGGGAGGAGGTAGGAGGGAAGAGGTGTGAGGGAGGAGTAGGAGGAAGAGGTGTGAGGGAGGAGGTAAGAGTTGTGAGGAGGAGGTAGGAGGAAGAGGTGTGAGGGAGGAGGTAAGAGGAAGAGGTGTGAGGGAGGAGGTAGGAGGGAAGAGGTGTGAGGGAGGAGGTAGGAGGAAGAGGTGTGAGGGAGGAGGT
>WNWK01040500.1:0-16940 GCA_009830355.1 Cherax destructor
GTGGAATTATTATGCCAGATAAAGAGGCCACTAATTTTTCCTTCAAACTTAAGAGACTTTCCTCGGAGTCTTCTGAACAGCGTCTTTATATTTACTTTTTCCTGTTGTCTGGTGAGCTATTTCTATGGTCGGCTATTGAAGCAGTTTCTATTAGCGTTAAGGTGGAACGTCCGATAAGTATGCAGGTCTTCTGTCGTAATTAAAGAATTTTCATTCAAAATTAATTGAGAAAGGGACCTCACTGTATTGAATTTGAAGCCCTAAGCCATCTCCAAACGCTGCCTGTTTTCCTCGGCAAACTCTCCCAGGACTGCTGTGGGTTGCGCTTCAATATCCGGAAAGAACCGTAAATAACTGACAGGCAACAAGTCAAAGCATCCAAAACAGTTTTCTTTACATCTTACTGGGAGTATTCCAAACGGTGGAACCCCTTACAGCCTGTGTTTTCCCGTCAAAGAGTGTGTATCAGGGCCCCAATGTTCCCAGGCCACTTCATAATTTGAGCCTGATTTTCAAAGGCTTCAAAAATGTGCAAGGTTTTCCTACAGAATCTGGGAACCATAGCAGCCGCTTGATGAATATTGAATGTCTCGACCTTGGTTCTGGACGAGACTCCGTTTTCCTGGGTTGAGTTTTTCATCATATCTTGTTATTCCACCCCAGCCTTGGTTGTGTGGGGTGTATTGAGGAGACCCCGGGGCCGACTTTGAGATTTTATTTTCACAGCCATGACGGAGGGATACAGGCGCCGCGAAACACCATTGGAATTGAAGTACTTCAGGGAGCGGTTTATCCCAAACGTGGACGTTGTCTTGCCGGCTATACTTCGAGATTCTCTGGGGTGGACCACCAGAATTGTACGGCATAGCCCTTAACGGGGCACGCGGATCTTGTGAAATTTGCATGTACGGCGGCGTATACCAAGTTGTGGATAAATATCAGGACAAGCGGCTGGGGGAATGCAAGGACTGGAGGTATGTTAAGGGACGTTTCGGAACTTACAAATGGATAAAGTTTAAACGTTCCATTTGAAGCTGGGGAAAGTGACATACGGAAATGATGAAGATGTATGGGATTGTCCATGCTGTTACTGTTGGTAGATGGATGAATGGCTTTACGCTGGTATGTTGGAAGGCACATATTCGGTAAAAATGACATTAAGGAATTATACCCTCCTTTATCTTAATGCTTTTCCTCAGGTATATTTACCATTTGGACAGGGCGACCGCCGGTTGGTGGGCAGCGGGGCACCTGGCGGTTGCTTCAACGTAAAAGGCCTGAGGAGGAACGCGGGAAGGAGAATATACTACGGACGAATGAAGGAGTGCAACAGGAGAAAATTGGCAAGGAAACAAGGAGATGGTGTGAAGGAGGGCATGGTACGACAGGTATGGGCGGGAGGTGGAGCAGGAGGAAAGAGTACAGGGAGAGGTGGACAGGGTGCGCCTGCAGAATCTGTGGGACTGGTGTAACGTCTTGGACGGAGTCAGGGGATGTCGGGAGGAGGCTGAGATCTTGGAGGATCTGAATGAGTTCATTCGAGGGGTCCTTTGTCATTTGGGAGGAAGTGGCAGGGATGGGAATTGGGAGAATCAAATTGATGTCAAGGCGGCCTGAAGGAAAGGAAGTCCTGGGGAAGACAGGACATCAAGTTGAGGTTCAGGGTACAGTGTCAGTAGTGGTAGCAGAAAACATAGGGAAGAGAGTATGGAAGAAGTGGAGAAAAAGGGGAATCAAGGGAAAAAGGCCAGGGAAGAATCTGAGGATGACAAATGCTCACAAAGGCTGGTAAGGGTGTGGGGGATGTGGTAGAAAAGGAAGTAGGGTGAAGGGTAATGGTGATAGAAGGATATAAAGGGTGTGGGAGGATTAAGGAGGGTTGGAAGGAGCAACACAGGGAAAACTAGATAAAAGAGTACTGAAGCAGAAGGAAACCCCAGCCCTTCACTTTAGGTGTGTAAGGATGAATGTTAATGGCCTCAGGAACAGGTCAAACAAAAAGGGTTGAAGTAACATTGAAGAGGATGAGGTAGAGTGATATTTTTCCAAGAACACAATTATCAAATAGGATCGGAACTGGTAGTTAAGGGGTATAGGGTTTTTGCGTGTGACGAGGGGCTTTCAAGGGTGGGGTGATGGTGGGTATTAGAGAGTCCAGTCCTTTTACCTTGTCATCATGGGAGCATGTGGGAAGTCAGTGGTAAGGGTGAACGGGAGTGGGGTGGGTACAAGTGTTTCCTTGGGGTATATATGCCGGCTGTTGCTAATAGGAGATCAAGGATGATTTTGTTAATAACGAGTTGACGATGCTTTCAGAGGATTAAGTAGCGATTATAGCTGGGGATTGGAATAGTGGATTCGGATTAGGGATGGACCGAAGGGGTGTGTGTTTTGGGGTCTCTAGGGATGATTGGGGCTGTGGGGTGGTGGATGTGGTGGGGGAAGGGATGAGTTGGTGAAATACTTTCTTAAGGAATAATTTCCAAGACTGGATCGAATATACGTGACAAGGTCGGTGGAGTGCGAAAGGTGGAATGCTTTGATTTGGGTTTTTCAGATCACAGGGGGGTTATTTGAAGGAGGGTGGGAAGGGGTTGTGCATGTATAAGAGTTTTTTTGGGAAAATTTAATGAGGTTATTGGAAAGGGAAGGGGAGGAGGAGGCATTTGACAGTGGTGGGAAGGGTTGTGGGGGGATAGGGATAAAGTCATTGTTAAATGGTGGAATGAGACGGGGAAAGTGGAAATTAGAAAGATTATGAGGGTTGGCGGGAGGAAATGAGGATAGGTTGGGATCAGAGGAGGAGGGGCTTTTAGGTGAGGTCAGGGTGGGGATTGGGGGAAAGAATTATGGTGAGGTGGTAGAGTTGAGGGCAAAGTTAAGGGAAATACAGGAGGAGAGATTTCATGGACTAAGGATTCGAAGTGGTATGGAAGAAGTTTTGTGGGGAATAAAGTGTCAAAGGTAGTGTTAAGAAATTTTCAACGGCAAGGAAAGGTATGTTGATAGAATCATTGAAGGTGGAAGGGGGTGAGAGGGTATCAGGAGGGAACGGCACTGAGGACAACGGGAGGGATGGGGGTACGCAGAGGGTTGGTTTTTAACAAATATGAAAAGGGGAGACAGATGAGGAGGCTAAAGGTAGGATATTGAGGGGATTGAAAATTATTAGGTGAGGAAGAGAGGAAGGAATGTGGGGGAAATTTTGGGAGGAGGTATGGGAGGCGGTGAGGGGTTTGAGATTGGGAAAGTCGCCTGGCATAGACGGGTTGCCGGGGAATTGTATGTTAAGCATTGGCAGGTTTTGAAGGGGTAATCGTTAAAATGGTAAATGAACTGAAAGAGGAGGGAATATTGGTGAGTCGATAGAACGGGGTTGTAGTACTAGTGGCGAAAGGGAGGGTATCAGGAGGGGTTAGGTGATTATAGGGAATAGCATTATTGACTGCAGATTATAAAATATTTGCAAAGGTTTTAGCAAACAGGATCAAAAGAGGGTTAGGGGAATGTTGCAGAGGGACAATACGGGTGCGGGACGGAGTATCAGAACGGGGCATAGACGTATAAAGCAGTTTATTGAGAATAGTCAGATGGGAGGAGTATTGGGGGTGGATTGGCAGAGGGCATATGATAGGGTGGACAGGGAAATGTTATTGGATATTTTGGGTAGGCAAGGGTTTGGGGAGGTAGTTATAGGATGGGTTCGAACTTTGTATGAGGGGCTTTAGTTAGGGTGCAAATTAATGGGAATGTGGAAGAAAGGTGGAGATGAAGAAGGGTCTGCGGCAGGGATGTCCGCTGTCGCAGATCCTTTTGCCTTATTACAGGATCCGTTTTATAGGTTGGTGGAGGAGGAGGTTTACGGAGGGTGACATGGAGGAGGATGCAGAGGGGGTATTGTTGGTTATGAGATGATACTACAGTGTTGGTCAGGTCTGAGAAGCAGTTGAGAATGATCAATGAGTTGGTTGAAAAGTTTGGGAAGGCAACGGAATGAGGGTGAATAAGGAAAAATCTAATTTATTGGAGGTAGGCAGTTGGTCGGGGGAACGTTGGAGAAACGGGAGGGATGGAGTTGTGTAAAAACTATAAAAATATGTGGATAGTGTTCAGTGCTGATCCTTTGGTGGCTAGAGAGGTAAATTCAAGATTGGTAGTGGATGCTGCTATTGATAGGATGAAGGATGGGGAATGAGAGGGTAACTTTGTTGCAAAGGGTGGTAGTTATTAACGTTTTAGTGTATAGTAAATTGTGGTTTAGGGCGGTGGTATATCCTCCTTAGAAGTGGATGTGCAGCGGTTGTTGAAGTCGTGTTGAAGTTTGTATGGGGAATGGAGACATTGGATGTGTAGGAAGTAGTGGAAACGAGGGTGAGGTGGGGGTTAGGGTTGGTCCCGAGGTGTAGGTTGGAGTGTTTTTGTGAGGCATGAGTTTTTGATGAGGAGGAGAGGGGGACGAAACGTGGGATTGGTGATGAAGGAGGTGCGAAGGTGGTGGGGAGGAAAGGATATATTGCTTTGTGAGGCTATTTTACGAGGGTTATTGGTTATGAAGGAGCCGGAAGGTGTAGAAAGCGTTTGGATAGGTTGGGGATGGAGAGAATGGAGATGCAAGGAGTGAGGTTTATCCTTTGTATGATTGGAAAGGAATTTGGGGTGGTTAAAGAAGTTGAAGGTGCACCCAAGGGTGAGGGAAACAGGGTATAGGTTTCTTCAGGGTATTTTGGCGTCCAGGGCCCAGCTTTATGTGATGGGGTTGAGTGGGGATGGGTATTGCCGTAAGTGTGGGGAGGTAGATACAGCTTATACGCCATCTATTTTGTGAGGGTTTGGAAGCAGTAAGGAAATGGTTTGGGGAGTTTTGAGGATGGTAGGTGGGGAGGATCCGTTTTGAGGGCTTTGAGTTTAGATTTGGGGAGTTTCTCGGAAAGCATACGTAGAGGATGTCTTATTTGGTGTTGGATTTTATACATATATCTTGGGTATGAGGACGTAGAGGGATGGTTCGAATAAGGGCTTTAGGAGCGGGGTTTTATAGGACAAAATGTAGGAATCGGAGTTTGTATAGTGGGGTATGGAACAGGGCTTTTCAGTGGTTATCAAGAGATGACAGTGAATAGCATGTTGAGGGTGCCAAGGTGAAAGGACTGGTGTTGATTATGGTAGAAGTCACGGAGGTGAAATGGGTAGAGGGTGGTAGGAGGATAGTAATGTAGGTAGGGAGGGGAGAGGGGTGGGGGTTTGTGTTTTAAAGGGATTGGGAGGAGGGGGTAGTAGCTGGGTATTCTAGGTTCGGCAATAGATCAGGGAATGGGCGGGGATTTTTCTGGTTCAGTGCTCTAGTCTGGGAAATAAGATAATAAAAGTAGTGGTATTGTTCATAGAGACACAATATTAAATGCAGACATGCATATACAGGGGCGACGATAAAATGTACATATATTAGGATGTGTTGCTTATATAAACCTATATCTGGGAAACTTAATTGTTAGGGATCCCATTTGAAGAGATCCTGTTTTTAGTTCTGAGTAGTGCATTAAGTGGTAGGTCCTGATTGATGGGTTATGGTGTTTTCAAAATAATAACTCATAAGGATATGTCCGGCTATTGTATAATGTGAATGTCAATTTATGTAATTTTGTAGAGTTGAGGCGATGCTGATACTTATTGTGAAAAGGTTAATGATAACTCACTAGGTTTCTGTTGTAATTTCTAGGTTATGTTTTGCTGTGTATGTGTTTATTATATTTTGTTAGAACTTACAATTTTGTGCAGCATCTGATTGTATAACGTTTAATTTTCTAGTGTGTTTTTCTATGTGCACCACGAACGTGTATTGTGGCAGATTTTTCGGTGTAGTTGTGTGACGTTGTGCTGTAGACATAGTGTTGTCTACGTAAGTGATAGCCAGATGATAATGTATTTTCTTTTGAGAAACTGTTGTCGTTAACCTCTTGTTATGGGGTACAGTTTTTGTTGTGTGTTATGGTAAATCACCTGTTTTCATAAAAACATAAGGTTTCTTATTCAGGTGTTTTTGGACCATGAATGTACAGGTTTCATTGTATAGTTTTGTTTGTTTGTATAGACCCATTAAGAATAAGACAAGGTGTAGGTTTTGTTGAACATATTGTTATATTGTGTGCAGTTTGCACGGGTTGTTTTTGGATATATTGATAGATATGTTTTTTATGTTCTGTTTGTGGTTTTTTAAATGGCCTGTTTTGTCCATGAGCATATATAGTTTATGTTTTTGTATATATTTGTCTTAAATAAAATAAAAAAAAAAAAAATATCTGATGGACTCTTTCGAACTCTTCTTGTTTAAACTTACGTTGGGCTTCAATGTACGTAGTTTGTAACTTCAAGAAGCATTCTAATCTCTCTAATTGTTCAGGAGAGTATTTCAGGAGGAATTTGAAGGGAGTTTCATTGGAAAAACTCTGAATTTAATATTAACTCTGAATTTAATATTTTATCAAAGTGTTTTCGATCTCCTCATTGATATAAATCATATCCTCAGAACGGTTCTGATTACGATATTACTGGAGAAAATATTCTTCCCCTAGAATAACATCGCATGTTACAAATTAAGAATATCGTAATAAATGGGGACCTGCTGTCCGGGATACTGAACTTTGGAACCCTAGGTTCCGTTAACAGAGAATGTGGCAGTTCCTGGTGTACTAACTGTAAAATCTATGGTTTCCTTGGGTGTCAGAGCCTGTGACGGAAGTTGTCACGGAGACTTATGTCTCGATGTGTCTTTAGTACTTACTAAAGACACTTCCATGTCATTTAATAATGACTGCTGGTCCAATTGTGAAATCAAACATTCATCGTCTGTCATTTCCTCACCGGAGTCGTCTTCTGGGGCTTCTGGAAAAAGTAAATTCCGAATGATAGCCCGTAGGGTAACAGTGGTATAGTGTTTATCATACTTGACTCTGAGGGACTTTACTATTTGCCAACATGTTTGTAACTTTATCGTATTCAACCATTCAACGGTAAGATCTTCAAACCTGGCGGATAATGAAGCCATCTTATTCTGTAAGGGTCTTTTAAATATTACTTCATAAGTGTGTTTTTTATGGTGTTATACAAAGTTCAATATCCCGGACAGCAGGTCCCAATTTATTACGATATTCTTAATTTGTAACATGCGATGTTAGTCTAGGGGAAGTATATTTTCTCCAGTGTGGATGTAGGTTTTTCAGATCATAGGGGAGTGCTTGTTGAGTTAGAATGGCAGGGTGTTGTGAAAACTTTTTCTAGTTATTGGAAGATGAATGTGAGGTTGTTGCGAGTTAATGATAGTTGTGAACGTTTTGCTGAATGGTGGGATGTAAAATGGCAGGAGGGGAAGAAGGTTGAGGACATCATTGAATGGTGGTATAGTCAGGTGAAGCGGGGAATCAGGGAATATTATGGGAGGGAGGCGAGAAGGGAGACACTGTATAGGTATGGATTGCAACGTTACTTGGAGGGTCAGTTTAAATATTACAACGAAATGGGAGCAGGAAGGCATCTGGATGAGGTGGTGGGCTTGAGGGAACGTCTGAAAGAAGTGCAAAATGAAAGGTTTGATGCAATCAGGGTAAGAGGCGGGATAGAGGATGTGTTATGGGGTAACCAGCTGTCGATCATGGTTCTTCGTAGATTCCAGAGGCGAAGGAAGTACATGACTATCATGTTGCGCGTAAATGATGAGATTGGAGGTTATGAAAAGGGGCAAGTCCTCCGCTCAACGGAAAGTATGAGTGTTTATGCTGATAAGTGGTTTGGGCGGTACTTAGAGGAAAGGGAGGGGAAAGAGTGGGTGAGCCAGGTTGTCTTTGAGAGTAGAATTCCTAGGATAAATGAGGATGATAAAAAGGGAATGGATGAGGTGATAAATAAGGAAGAGGTGTGGGCAGTGATTCAAGGGATGAAGGTTGGTAAGGCACCTGGTATAGATGGTATACCAAGTGATTTTTACATTTGCAATTGGAATGCATTAAGAGACTGTCTGATATAGGGTAGTTGATGAGTGGAACAGTCTTCCTAGTAGGGTTATTGAAGCTAGGACCTTGGGTAGTTTCAAATTTAGGTTGGATAAATTCACGAGTGAGAGGGGTTGGATTTGAGTGGGAATTGCACATGAGTAAATAGAATTATCAAAGCTTATTTCTTTGGTAGCATTTAAGATTGGGTTGAACAAATATCTTGTTAGTGGGATTGAATGTGAAGGACCTGCCTAGTATGAGCCAACAGGCCTGCTGCAGTGTTCCTCCTTTCTTATGTTCTTATGATTGCTCTGTTTAATAAAATGAAAGAGGTATGTATCATGGGAGGGGGAACAGCACAAAGTTGTGGTACTGGTGCCAAAGCGCGATGGAGCATCATCTATAGCTGATTATCGAGCCATATCCCTTTTAAATGCTGATTACAAGATTTTTGCTTGCGTTTTGGTGAATAAAATTAAAAAGGTACTGGGTAATGTCATAGAGGAGGGAAAATGTGGTATACCGGGCAGGAGTATGCGAATGGGACATTGTAAGATTAGTGATTTCATTGAGAATAGGCGGGGAGGAGGAGTATTAGGTGTGGATTGGGAAAAGGCATATGACAGTGTTGACAGAGGTATGTTGTTGTGTGTAATGGATAGAAAAGGGTTCAGTGAAGGAGTAATTAGTTGGGTGGCAACTTTGTATAGAAGCAAGTGTGCAAGTACAGGTTAATGGGAGGGTAGGGGAAAAGGTGAGAATGGAAAGGGGTTTGTGACAGGGCTGTCCTTTATCGCAAATCCTTTTCGCGTGCGAGAAGGACCTGTTTTATAAGATAATACAGGAGAGCATCGGGGAGGGAGGAGGGACTATGGTAGCAAAACGGGTATTGTAGGTTACATTGATGATACGACTATTCTAGTGGGTACGGAGACTGGGCTGAGTAACGTGGGTAAGATCATTAGTGTGTGTGGTAGGGCGACTGGTTTAAGGGTAAATAGAGCAAAGTCTAAGTTGTTGGAGGTAGGATCATGGGTAGGCGGGGCGTTGGAGTCTAGGTATGGATGGTTGGTCGTGGATAGGTTGAAAGTTTGTGGAGTGGTGAATTGCATTAACACAGAGTGAGAAAAATTAACACTGAGGCTGTAGTTAAGGCGGCATTGGGGAGAATGAGTGGATGGAAACCGGGGGATGTCACAATGTTGCAGAGGGTACACACACAACCCGCACACATAAAAAAGGAGCTTACGACGACGTTTCGGTCCGACTTGGACCATTTACAAAGTAACACTAACACAAAGGACAGGTGGAAGGGGTATTTATAGGCAGGCAGACAGGGGAGGGCACAAAAAAGTGGTGGAGGGGTATTGGAGGTAGTAGTGGTAGTGGTGGTAGTAGTAGTGGAATCAGTCATATTCTAGGAAAGGAGCACTGTAATGAAGATGGCTGCCTGCATAGGGTAAGAACAAGAACACAGAGGGGGAAAAATGAGAGAAAAAAAAGGACATACAAGGCAAAAGAAAAGAAAGAAAACCCAGAGGAGAAAGGAGAAAGAGTAGAAGGGGGAAGAGATAGAAGGAGAAGGAATCAGGTTAAGTCATGGGTGTTCTGAAGTTTGGATCATTTAACAATGTAATGGGAGAGGAAAGCATTTACAGATACAAATCCAGGGCTAAGATTCATACAGGGAAAATTGTGTACAAGGAAGGATTCCAGACAGCGACTGTGAATGTTAGATGTAGGGTAGACAGTTTTAGCAGAAGACCAATCAATAGGATGACTGTGATCTCTGACATGACAGAAAAGAACATTATTAGTGTCGGCAAGCCTAACACTATTTTTGTGCTCCCTAAGTCTGTCAGAAAGAGATCAGTTAGTTTCTCCAAAGTACTGAAGAGGACAGGAGGAGCAAGATATAGAGTAGACACCAGGAGAATCTATAGAGGGAGGGGAGGTATGAACTAGATTAGTGCGAAGAGTGTTAGTCTAGTGAAAGGTAAGTTTGATGTCTAAGGAACTGAGAGAGTTGTTGAGATTAGAGAGACCAGAGATGTAAAGAAGGCAGAGGACAGGAGAGTTCCCAGGAGTAGAGGGTTTAGGAGAGAAGAAAGTCCCAAATGGACTTTCTTCTCTCATAAACCCTCTACTCCTGGGAACTCTCCTTTCCTTTTCAAGGAAAAAGACTTTGGGGTGAGTGTAACACCAGGAACATCATCTGAGGCACACATCAACCAAATAACTACTGCAGCACATGGGCGCCTAGCAAACCTAAGAACAGCATTCCGACATCTTAAGAAAGAAGAAAGTCCCAAATGGAGCGTGCAGGCTCTTCGTGAAATTTGCATGTTCAGCGGCTTACCATAGGATTGTGGATAAGTTTCAGGACAAACGACTGACGGTCATGACCGGCCTAGAGGTATGTGTACGGGATGTATCTACCACTTACAAGTGGATAAAGTTGAGAAATGTGCCACTCGAGGTGTGAGAAAGTGACATTACAGATGCTATACAGAAATATGGCATATTTCATGCCGTATCTGTTGGCCGGTGGGTTAATGGGCCCTATGCCGGTATGCTGGAGGGAACATACTCCGTAAAGATGACGCTGCATCAACCCATTCTTTCGTATGTCCTAATGGCTGGTTTTCACACGCAGGTCTATGCAACATATGTTGGACAGACTCGAACTTGCCGATTGTGTGGTCAGCAAGGGCACATGGCGGCTGATTGTGTGGCGGAAGCAGAATATGAGATCAGGTGACGAGGACGGAGTACAGACAGAGGAAGCTTCAATCATACCGACGGAAGTAACACGAGTGGAATATGGACAGGAGGGTGTGGTACGTCAGTCGTGGAGTGAGATGGAACGTAAGGAAAAGGAGACGGAAGGAGAGGGGTTGGTGCTGTCAGTTGTATTACAGGTGCATAGTAAGGTGTCTGTTGATGAACAGCAGGGATTGCCTAGGGAAGAGGCTGAGATTTTGAGGGATCTAAGAGAGTTCATACAGGGCGAGCCTCTGTCAATGGATGACGTGACAGGCTTGGTGCAAGGTGGTCCTACGCAGGAATTTAATGAGGCCATAGAGAAGGTAAATGTGTGTAAGGAAGTGACCTCTGCTAATGTATCTGTGGTGGTAGCCGAGGTCCATAGGGAAGAGAAAATGGAGTTAATTGAGGAGAAGGGTGCGTCTAGGAAAAGGCCAGGAGAGGACTCTCCAGAGGAATTGTTGACAGCTGGCCAAAGATCAGGACAAAAAGTGTATGCAGCTGTGGTCCAGGGGAAAGGAGCAAGATTGAAGGGTTATGGGGGAGTTAGGGATGTTAAGGATGATGGGAGGGGTAGAAGGGAGGTGGATGATGAGGTACACACAAAATTAGACAAGAGTATTGAAGTACAAGGGAAAACCTCAGCCTTACATTTCAGGTGTGTAACTATAAATGTTAATGGTCTCAGGAATGAGGTTAAACTTAAATGGGTGGAGGTTACATTGCATAGGTGGAAGGTAGATGATGTCTTCATTCAAGAGCATAATTATAGGAAGGGTACTGAACGTAAGGTGAAAGGGTATAGGATTTTTGCATGTGATGCAAGGGCATTTAAAGGGGGGGGGCAGGGTTGGTAGGTATAAGTGAGACAAGCCCATTCACATTAGAGTCATGGAAGGACGTGGGAGGCAGAGTGGTTAGAGTTAATGGGGATGGAATGCAGGCAAGTTTTTTGGGCGTGTATATGCCAGCCATAAGTAATAGGAGGGTGAAAGATGATTTTGTCAATAATGAGTTGGGGTACGCTGTCCAAGGATTGCCTCAGGTTTCAATCATTGCTGGTGATTGTAATAGTGTGATTAGGGTCAGGGATGTTAGAGTTTTTTCCGGAGTGTTGGGTGCGGTAGGAGTGGTCGACGTGGTGGGAGGACGGGGTGAGTTGGTAGAATACACTTTTTATGAGGAAGGATTACGCGGCACGTTTGGACAGAATATATGTAATGAGGGTCGTGGACATTAGGAGGGTGGAATGTATAGATGTGGGCTTTTCAGACCATAGAGGTGTGTTGTTTGAAGGAGGGTGGGAAGAGGTGGTGAGTGTATATAAGAGTTATTGGAAATTGAATACGAGATTATTGGAAAGGGAAGGGGGGATTCAGATGTTTGACATGTGGTGGAGGGGGTGTGGAAGAAGGGAAAGGGGATGCGAAATGGGGTCGTTAAATGGTGGATGGAGACTGGGAAAGAGGAAATTCAGAAGTTTTATGGGTGGGTTGGTAGGAGCGAAAGTAGTAGTAGGTATGGGTATCAGAAGTATTTGGAAGGGTTGTTGAGGGACTATCAGGTGGGGATTGGGGGAAAGGGGTAGGGCTGAGGTCATGGAATTGAAAGGTAGATTAAGGGAATTACAAGAGGAATGTTTTCATGCTTTACAGGTTCGGAGTGGAATGGAGCAGTTTATGTGGGGCAACAAGGTGTCGAAAGTGGTCTTAAGGAATTTTCAAAAACGTAGGAGGGGGATATTAATATCACTGAAGGTAGAGGGGGGGGGTGGATGGATATCAGGAGGGGAGGGTATTGCAAACGACGGAGGGTATGGGGGGTATGCTGAAAGTAGGTTTCGTGGTCAATATCAGAAGGGGGAGGTTCATCAGGTGGATAGGGATAAGTTATTGCGGGGCATAAGTAGGTTGTTGAGTGTGGAGGAGGGAAGGGAGTGTGGGGCAGAGATCTAGGAGGTGGTGAGGGAGGCCGTGCAGGGATTGAGGTTGGGGAAGTCACCAGGGATAGATGGTTTGCCGGGGGACTTTTATGTGACTCTTTGGGAGGCTTTGAAAGGGGTTTTAGTTCAGTTGAGGGAGGAAGGATTTATGGGAGAATCTATGAGAACTGGGGTGGTTGTTTTGGTGGCAAAGGACGATTCACCTAAAGGTTTAAGCGATTATAGGGGTCTCACATTGTTAACTGCTGACTAAGATATTCACGAAAATATTGGCAAATAGAATCAAGAGGGGTTTGGGGGGAATTTTGCATGGGGGTCAATTTGGAGTGCCTGGAAGGAGTATTCGCAGTGGGCATCGGCGTATTAAACAGTTTGTTGAAAATAGTGGGGAGGGGGGTCTTAGGATTGGATTGGCAGAGGGCTTATGATAGGGTTGACAGAGAAATGTTATTGGAAGTGTTGGAGAGACAAGGTTTTGGGGAAGGGGTAGTGCGATGGGTGGGTACGCTGTATGTAGGTGCGATGATAAGGGTGCAGATTAATGGGAAGGTTGGAAAAGCGGTGGAAATGAAGAAGGGTCTGCGACAGGGATGTCCTCTGTCACAGATCCTTTTTGCACTCTTGCAGGATCCCTTTTATAGATTGGTGGAGAAGGGGTTGGGACAGGTAGCTTCCGGTACGGAGGTGGGTGGTATCATGGGTTATGTTGACGATATGACAGTGTTAAGTTAGAAAGGAATGGCAATTGGGTATGTTAAATGAGTTGGTGGAGTGGTTTGGGAAGGGTACAGGGATGAGAGTTAACAGGAAAAAGTCAAACTTATTGGAGGTTGGAAATTGGTCTGGCAGTACGTTGGGGTGTTGGAGAGGCTGGTGATGTGTGGAAATGATTAAAATATGTGGTATATTTTTTAGTGCAGATGCGGAAGTGGCGAGGGAGGTGAACTCCAGGACCGGGGTAGATGGGGCAATTGGGAGGATGAGGGGTTGGGGAGTAGAGGAGGTGACATTATTGCAAAGAGTCATAGTCGTTAATGTATTGGTGTATAGTAAATTATGGTATAGGGCGGATGTGGAGCGATTGTTGTGTAATGTCCTAAGGTTCGTATGGGGGAATGGGAGGCACTGGGTAAGCAGGGAGTTTGTGGAAACACAAAAGGTGGGGTGGTTTGGGGTTGATACCATTGAGGTGTAGGTTGCATAGCGTTTTTTGTGAGGCACAAGTATTTGCAGGGAGGAGGGGTTAGTTATGAAGGTGGTGCGCAGATGGTGGATGGGGAAAGACATTTTATTGTGTGAAGCTATTTTGAGGAGGTTAATGGTGATGAGGGAGCCTGGTGAGAGTAGGATTAAAAGATTGGACAGGTTGGGGATGGAGGGGAGGGTAGTGCAGGGAAGTGGGGTTTATCCTCTATATGATTGATTAGGTATAGGGAGGTGGTTTCATAAATTAAAATTGCAACCAAGAGTACGAGAGACAGGGTATAGGTTTTTGCAGGGATGTTTGGCTTCTAAAGCACAACTATTTGTCATGGGATTGATACTTGGGGTTGTTTCAGTTTTGAAGGGACGTTAGGTTGGGTGGTGTAAATCAGTGGGATACAGGCTGAGTCTACCTGGAGAGAATTCCAGGGGTCAATGCCCCCGCGGCCCGGTCTGTGACCAGGCCTCCTGTTGGACCAAAGCCTGATCAACCAGGCTGTTACTGCTGGCCGCACGCAGTCCAACGTACGAACCACATCCCGGATGATCAGGTACCGACTTGAGGTGCCTGTCCAGTGCCTGCTTGAAGACAGCCAGGGGCTTGTTGGTAAACCCCCTGATGTATGCTGGGAGGCAGTTGAACAATCTTGGCCCCCTCACACTTATTGTGTTGTCTCTCAACGTGCTAGTGGCACCCCTGCTCTTCATTGGGGGGTTGTTACATCGCCTGCCGAGTCTTTTGCTTTCGTACGGAGTGATTTTTGTGTGCAAGTTTGGTACTAAGCCCTGCGTTCTAGAGAGTACAGGTTTAGGAACTTCAAGCATTCCCAGTAGTTGAGGTGGTTTATCGCACTTATGCGTGCGGTGAAGGTTCTCTGCACATTTTCAAGGTCAGCAATTTCACCCGCCTTGAAAGGTGCAGTTAGTGTGCAGCAATATTCCAGCCTAGATAGAACAAGCGATCTGTAAAGTGTCAACATGGGCTTGGCATCCCTGTCATTTTTCGACCAGATAAATTGCTACATTGTTATGGTCCTTGAAGGTGAGATCCTCTGACATGATCACTCCCAGGTCTTTGACATTAGTTTTTTGCTCTATTGTGTGGTTGGAATTAGGTTTGTACTCCGATAAGATTTTAATTTCTTCACGTTTTCCGTATCTGAGTAATTGAAATTTCTCATCATTGAACTTCATATTGTTTTCTGCAGCCCATTTAAAGATTTGGTTTATGTTGCTTGGAGTCTTGCAGTGTCTTCAATGGTGGACTCTGTCATACAGATTCGGGTGTCATCTGCAAAGGAAGACACAGCACTGAGGTGCCTTTTGCTTCAAAACTCTTGTGTACATGGTTCATATGTAGTGTGGGGTTTACATGTAAAGGGTTCAAAGGTGGACCTAGTGATTAGCTTTCATTATGGAATTTAAGTTGAAGGTTGATTTATTTTATTCTATATGTTCTTATATATGTTTTCTGAGTTTTAGGCATAGAGAGGTAACGTGTTTCTTGTGATGGGGCGTAGACCTAAGAGGCTGCCCAAGGGTTAATGACAAGTCGAGCATCATGAGTGTTTTGGAAGCTTCATTTGAGTGGTAGGATTGTGTATGTATTTTTGTATAAAATTTTATTGTGATACATTTGACATGGCCTTATGTTTTTAAGGTCGGCAATGGAGTGGCATTATGTTGGGCCTGTGTTTATATGCTTTTCTGTAGAAAATATTATGTTTATTGTCACTTATGTGTGTGCGTGTGGAGAATGAGACTGGTTCTGGTAGTTATAGGGTGGTTGGTGAAAGGGGAGGGGTGATAGGTGGGGGTTTTTGTGGATGAAGTTTTGTTGTTCTTGGAGGAAAAGGATATATTTACCTGGAGAGAATTCCAGGGGTCAACGCCCCCACAGCCTGGTCTGTGACCAGGCCTCATGCTGGACCAGAGCCTGATCAACCAGGCTGTTACTGCTGGCTGCACGCAGTCCAACGTACGAACCACAGCCTGGCTGGTCAGGTACTGACTTTAGGTGCCTGTCCAGTACCTGCTTGAAGACAGCCAAGGGTTTGTTGGTAATCCCCCTTATGTATGCTGGGAGGCAGTTGAACAATCTTGGGCCCCTGACACTTATTGTGTTGTCCCTCAACGTGCTAGTGGCACCCTTGCTTTTCATTGGGGGGATGTTACATCGCCTGCCGAGTCTTTTGCTTTCGTAGGGAGTGATTTTCGTGTGCAAGTTTGGTACTAATCCCTCGAGAATTTTCCATGTGTATATAACAATGTATATCTCCCGCCTGCGTTCTAGGGAGTACAGGTTTAGAAACTTCAAGCGTTCCCAGTAATTGAGGTGGTTTATCGCAGTTATGCGTGCCGTGAAGGTTCTCTGCACATTTTCAAGGTCAGCAATTTCACCTGCCTTGAATGGTGCAGTTAGTGTGCAGCAATATTCCAGCCTAGATAAAAACAAGCGATTTGTAAAGTGTTAACATGGGCTTTGCATCCCTGGTTTTGAAGGTTCTCATTATCCATCCTGTCATTTTTCTAGCAGATGCAATTGCTACGGTGTTATGGTCCTTGAAGGTGAGGTCCTTGAAGGTGAGGTCCTTGAAGGTGAGGTCCTTGAAGGTGAGGTCCTCTGACATGATGACTCCCAGGTCTTTGACATAAGTTTTTTGCTCTATTGTGTGGTTGGAATTAGTTTTGTACTCCGATGAGATTTTAGTTTCCTCACGTTTTCCGTATCTGAGTAATTGAAATTTCTCATCATTGAACTTCATTTTGTTTTCTGCAGCCCATTTAAAGATTTGGTTTATGTCTGCTTGGAGTCTTGCAGTGTCTTCAACGGTGGACACTGTCATACAGATTCGGGTGTTATCTGCAAAGGAAGACACGGCACTGTGGCTTATATCCCTGTCTATGTTCGATATGAGGATGAGGAACAGGATGGGAGCGAGTACTGTGCCTTGTGGAACAGAGCTTTTTACATTAGCTGCCTCAGACTTTACTCTGTCGACTACTACTCTTTGTGTTCTACTTGTTAGAAATTATAGATCCAT
>WNWK01040501.1:0-16939 GCA_009830355.1 Cherax destructor
AACCTTCACTAGCATAAAGGGAGATATGAATTCCCCTAGCATAAAGGGAAATTTGGGAATTTCATAAGAAAGAGGATGAGGCCCCCCTTACTGAAAAGGGGGATGAGGGAACCCTTCACCAGCTGAAGGAGTGATGGAACCTTCATGCATAAGGGAAAATAAAATTTGAGGAAAACCTTCACCTAGCATGGGGGATATAACCTTCACCAGGGGAGGATTGGAACCTTCATGATGGAGGAGGAGGGAAACCCTTATAAGGGGGATGATGGAACCTTCACCTAGCTGGGGGAGGATGGAACCTTACCAGATGGAGGAGGAAGTGGAACCTTCACCTAGCATGGAGGAGGAGGGAACCTTCACCGCATGGAGGAGAGGGAAACCCTTCACCTAGCATGGGGGTTTGGAACCCCCCTGACACGAATAAGTACAAACAAAATTTTGGGGGGTAATAATACACAAACAGTTTCCCCTAAAAGGGGTCGAAGAAAACAGGACAATCCCCCTGCAAAATTTTTAGCCAATGATAGGTTTTCCCCAAGAAGGTTATTAACCCCCCCCTAATATTTTTCATCGGTCTGAGAAGGGCAACCCAATTAACCATTTGAAGTCTCACAATGGATTTTGGGTTTTCAGTCCGTGAATTCAATTCGGCGGGCAGACTATAAAAGCAATTATGTTTGTTGGGCAAAATAACTGGAACAAAATCTTTCAGATGGCGATGAACGGCTGACTGTCCTTGGGTAAAGTTTTTTTATGTCTGTTTTCGACGAAAAGTTATTATGGAGGAAAAACTTTCAAAAAAGATCCTTACTTTGCACGGATACTTATCAACACGGTACATTGCTTATCAATTTTGACCTTATAAGTGTTTTTTATCCAGGGTGAAGCTGTATCTTCTTTAGGTTAGACATAAAGCAACCATTTATGAAGAAGAAACAATATAGCGAAAAATTATTCGAACAATTTTGACGCAACAAAATTTGGGGAAGCAAAATATAGGGGAATTTTTTTCCCAAGGGTTGTTCCATATGAAGGATAATCAATGAAATTAATTTAAAGGCGTTAATATTTTTACAAAATAAAAAACTAATTTGAACAATTTTTTTAAGAAACAAACACCGGGGATAACATAAGAAAAAACCTGAAAAACCCCGCCCACGTGCCTACCAGATTTAATTTCATTTTAAATTTTTTGGGAAAAATACAGTTTTAGAAAATGTTTCCCGGAAAATGCTTTCGGGGGGATAGAAAAAAGGGGAGAGTTGAATGATGCTCAGGGTTTTTGTGCAATCAAAAATCGGTGCTTGCAGTGTTGCGTAGATAGGAAATCAAGGCGATTGTTCAGGGTTTCAGCCTCATTCGGGGGTGTCTCGATGGATCAAAGATCACCTTTTATTCAATAGCTGTCTTGTTTTGTTGTATTGGGTATTTTTTTCACGGTAAAGAGGTGTTAATAATTACTACACATAGCATTGGAGGGGTTACGAAAAAAAAATAGTTTGGTTTTTTTGGTTTGCAGGGGAAAAGATTTGTAGGAGTGGGAAGAGCAAAGAAGATTGTCTTTTTAAAAATAAAACGATGTGAATCAACACAAAATATATTGTTTTTTAAAAATCTTCACCCCAAGTTAATTAATCTTAAACCATAATGCCAACTAGAAAATTGGGTTACTGCGCAATCCAAAAGGGCCCCATTCAGAACCCCAGCCCCCGCATCAATGTGTAGAAAAGATTAGCAAAGATACTTAAATTCCCGTTCAGTTAAATATTTGATTTGAAAGGAACAGATTTACAGTCCAAAAACACACGGAAACTAATATCCAATTATAGTTTATGACAAGGGAAAAACAAACTAATTAAAGCTTCCCAAAATCCCCCTTTGAAACCAAACAAGACCCTTCTCTTTTATCTCAGAGAAACCAAATTTTCCCAAAAAACACTAACAAGTTTAAAACCCCCCCGTTTGCGTTACCAAGTTATCAGCGCTGAACAGTGAGGAATTGGGTGAGAGAAAACAAAAATTGCATAAGCCGGGTTTTAATTTTTAATTTCTCCTATAAAAAAGAAATTTGGGAAACCCAAAATTGAAAAAAAAAGTAAATTTTTTAAAAATCTTGCCAGCTTTTTTAAATTATAAATGCCTGTATTTAAAAATTACGTTTTATTAAACCTTTTCACATAATTTGGTACATTGAAAATGCACAATACATCTTTTTACAGAATACTCCAATATGTAAGAATACACCATGTACAGAATACATGTAAAAAATCATCATTAAATATTTTGAAGTCGATCGGAAGACGCTTTTAGTAATTCATCAAATAAACATAACTAATAAAATTAAAAAGGGGATTGATATCATCAATATCAACTCCAACCTTCTTCCATTAAAAAAAATGTCAAAATCTGAAGGATTGGGTCATTTTAGTCATCTCACTGTTTCCCAAAACATTCTCCAG
This sequence comes from Cherax destructor, assembly GCA_009830355.1. NCBI lineage: Eukaryota > Metazoa > Arthropoda > Malacostraca > Decapoda > Parastacidae > Cherax > Cherax destructor. Next base: position 2,460 of record WNWK01040501.1, read on the forward strand.
TCATCCACTGATTCCAAACATTAAGTTTTTTTTTTTTTAAATATCGCTACAAAAAAAAGCACAAAAACAAAATTTAAAGGGGTAATCCGGCTGTGAGGTGTCTCGCAAAAATTAATTTTTAGTCAAAATTTAAACGGTAATCTCAGAAATTGCCCTTTCAAAAGGGAGATTTAAATTTTAAAACCGAAATTTAACGGGAATAAAGATTTCCCAACTATTTTACGTAAAAAAAAGGGGCTTCTAGGGAATTTATTCGCTGTCGTCGTTTTAAAGGGGTTTTTTACCAAAGCTCCTCAAGGGTTTTTTTTTTTAAATTACCCAAAATTTTCAATTGAATTTTTCAAAATTTGGTCATGGGGCCCGTAATACCAACTTTTCCCGTGTTTTGGGTCGTCGGGGGCCACAAAAGGTTTGAAAACTAAAACTGATTGGACGGGTCTTTTACGAGGAACCCGGTTCCCCTTTGGGAACCTAATAAACCCTTCATTTTTTCAACCGTAATCCATGCTCATAATTCTTTGGGTATAAACAATCTCGCAGATAAAAACGGAAATATCCCCACCATTTATTGAAAAATGCGGGGTTTTTGGCCCCCCTTTTGGGGGAGTGACATCTCTAGGCTCCTTTCCCCTAGAAAGTAGACAGGTTGATGGTTTTCCACGGGGCCCCTCCCTCATAAAAGAGGATACATCAGAAGCGTGCCTCTATTCTATTAAATTAAAATTTTAAGTGACGGAGCGTCGATGATGGGGGTAGGAAGGTAGGAATTTTTGGGAGAATTGCGTAAACAGGAGCAAGTTAATGGAAAAATTTTGGGATAGAGGGAACAAAAATTAGATTGAAAAACTTTTGGGGGATATCCTTCGGGAGTTGCTTACTTTTTCTAAATACAAGAGGTTTTTAAAAAATTAGCGGAAAAAATGAATTTCCCTTTTAAGGGAAAAAGGGAAAGGGCAGGGGAGAAATTTAATTTTGGGTTAATTTTTTTAATACGGGTACGGTGTAAAATTTAAAAAAAAAGGACTGAAAAAAGGGATGATTGACTAAGGGTAAGATGTATTGATCACAGAACAGTTGCTGTGAAAAAAATTAAAAGGGAAGTTGTTGCATTTATGGATTTGAAAAGGCGAAAAAACAGACTGATTTTACAAATATACGGAGAAAGGCGATTGGATATTAAAGTATCAGATTTTTCTTTTAAGAGGTGAGCCTCAGGTTAGGTTACATAGCGATTATTTTCTGTAAAAATTGACCTTGAAAAGGGACGTGTGATATCACCATAGTTGTTCAACATTTATGAAGTACAGTGAAGGGTAGAGTTATTGAGAGGTGAACCCATAATGAACCTCTATCAAGTGGGGTTGTTAGTCCCTTTAGAAGATACTTAAGAAACAGTGATTTGGGTTTGGGGGGAAGAGGTCAAGAGGGTGTATAAAGAATAAACTTAAAAGTGAATATAGATGAAAGTGACTAGAAATCTAGGTAACAAAATATTGAACACTGTATTAAATGGTATAATGGAGAAGTGAATACATATATTTTTGAGAGTTGACGTAAGAAAGAAGGATTATAAAATAGACTAAGTGGGAGGGAAAGGGGTCGACCATTGAGACGTCTATGGGAAGAAGTTTATCACTGGAGGTAATGAAACGCGTGCCCGAGTACAGTGATACCAACATATTCATGAGTGTGAGGCATGGTTTTTTAAAAATTGCAGCAAGATGTGATGGAAGCAATGGAGATATGTTTGAAATCATAGTGCGGTGTGAATATCATGCAGAAATAATGGGCGCGCAAATTAACAGACTAAAATATACTGTATATTTAATGTTATATTTAATCAGTCAAAGTCGCATAACTGATAACACAACACAGTAACATAACACAACATGTAACACAGGGATAACAACAACAGTTATATATTTAAAGATCACATTTTCCCTTACTATGTATTCTGAACTGACGCTATCAGAGCCAATATTTGCTCACCCTTGTTTGTTTGTTAAAACTGGAAAAACTGTTTGGGTTTCCCTTCCTCCTCCCTCTCCTCCCTTAATTGTAATTACTTAGCTCACTTGCGTCCTTTCACTCCGCATTTACTTGCTCATTCCCTCTCACTCACTCCCCTCCCTCACTCCTCCTCCTCACTCACTCCTCACTCACTCACTCACTCACTCATTTTTTAAAATTTTTAACTTAAACTAAGGCAGTTACCTTCATCAGCTCTTATTAAAACCTTCAATGACACTATCTTAACTACTGATACACGGAACAGGAGGAAGTTGGAGCCACCTCTGGGTCAACTAGATTATTTCTTCAAAGTTTGAATGTTGTGTGAACAGGTTTCAAGCTAAGAGTCCTTCTAGGGTCGAAATATCGTAGGTAAAAATGTTCTTGAGTACTGCCAGGAGTATTTCTGCTTGCTTGTAGCACAGGTGATAACCTTTGCTTGTAGCACAGGTGATAACCTTGGCTTTGTACACAACAGTACAATGCCAAGGTGTTGAAGGCTCTACTGAAAACCCCGTAGAATCACAATGATTCTCTGTTCGTCCAGAAGTCACAGGAGAGTCGAAGGGAAAATTAGTGCAGACTCAGAGTGAGAGGTTTACAAACTCCGCTGCTGAGCAAGCAGGAGATACGCCCTTGTGCTGTTAGCTTCTCGGCTGCCTTGCTTGCAAAATTTACCACGTGAATCTTCAATGACACTTTGGTGTTCTATCTCTCACAGTAACCACTGCATCACCGCAGCTCCAGTAATAACATCATGCTGTCTAGAGACCATAAACATGTATACTGAATCACAAGCACTTATAACCAGTCATCGTTTTCCTCAGGTTAATCCAGCTCAAAGATAGTGATGTACCGGAGAGCAGCTCTGGTACAGTCATCTGTATAAGCATGGTATTCTGGGATGAGGCGAAGTAGGTCACTGAAGTAAACGGTACATTGAATGCCTTTTAGACTACTATAATGAGAACTAACTTGCCGGTAGTCTATAAGCAGAGCCAGTCTGTCCAGGTGCCACGTAGTGAAGAGGTTTAAATGTGAGAGCAATTGCATAGCGATCTTTTTCCTGAAGGCGTGTTGACGCCCACAGTGAAGCGAGGGGGCTTAAAAAAACACATGGGCCAGTTTCCTTACAGCCCTGCTTTGTCTGCTCACCTAACATAAAAATAGGTACCTGTAGTCAAATTACTGTTGTGGGTCGCATCCAGGAGAAAAATAATTTAAAAAATCTCCAGTCCTGCTGGAATATCATACCCAGCGCAGTATTTAGGTGCTGCGTTAAAGGTGTCCGTGCACCTAATGATGGTAATTTAAAAAAAAAATGTCTTGCCTGCCGCCGCGACTCTCCTCCCCCCCCTCCTTTTTTATTTCTCTGTCGCGAGAGGGATTTATATGCTGGATGGAAGTATTACAGTGGTGGATGGAAGTATTACAGTGGTGGATGGAAGTATTACAGTGGTGGATGGAAGTATTACAGTGGTGGATGGAAGTATTACAGTGGTGGATGGAAGTATTACAGTGGTGGATGGAAGTATTACAGTGGTGGATGGAGGTATTACAGTGGTGGATGTAAGTATTACAGTGGTGGATGGAAGTATTACAGTGGTGGATGGAGGTATTACAGTGGTGGATGGAAGTATTACAGTGGTGGATGGAAGTATTACAGTGGTGGATGGAAGTATTACAGTGGTGGATGGAAGTATTACAGTGGTGGATGGAAGTATTACAGTGGTAGATGGAGGTATTACAGTGGTGGATGGAGGTATTACAGTGGTAGATGGAAGTATTACAGTGGTGGATGGAAGTATTACAGTGGTGGATGGAAGTATTACAGTGGTGGATGGAGGTATTACAGTGGTGGATGGAAGTATTACAGTGGTGGATGGAAGTATTACAGTGGTAGATGGAAGTATTACAGTGGTGGATGGAGGTATTACAGTGCTGGATGGAGGGATTACAGTGGTGGATGGAGGATTACAGTGCTGGATGGAGGTATTACAGTGGTGGATGGAGGTATTACAGTGCTGGATGGAAGTTCTAGGTTACTGAAGGAAAGTAGAAACGTACGGCAGGAAGATATTTGGTGCTGGGCGGAAGTATTAAGGGGCTGAATGGAATATTAGGGTTCTGGAAGGAGGTATCAGAGAACTGACCAAGAAGTCAACGGCACAGACCACACTGTATAGACTGGAATAACGCCATTGAAATATTCCCATGTAATTGTATTTCTCAATGAAAAGTCGTTTTTCTCTATTAATCATTAAATGAGACATATTTGGAGTACGTTTTATATCATGCCTCTCCACATATGCCTCACCACACACATTATGCTTCACTACCCATATGTATCAACACCTGTATCATGCCTCATCATCCATATCACGCACAGTCATCCCACTTCAAATAGCCTGACTCCTGCCCCATGCCACACCTGTCTCATTCCCTGGTGCTGGGTGCGAGCTCTGTCATAGTAGGTATAATACGATATCCTGTAAAGGGAGGAAGTATGAATGTGCGTGCCTGTACTCGCTGAGTTATGTTTGAGGGGGGGGAGGGTTGAGACTTAGCTCCTGGCTCCCGCCTCATATCCTACAATCATTTAGCAATTCTAGTTCCTTAACTCCTTGGGGCTCAGTCACATTAACTGTGAACTGTATAACCACTTGAAGTTGTCCCACTTCAACTGGCTCGTTCAACTTTTCACTCCCACTAAACTGATGAACTATTTCCTAAATTCTCACTGGATCATGTGTGTTGTTGTTGTTGGCTGTTGTTCTTACGTAATTAACCAGATTTGTTGACTACCACTGGTTGGTAAAAAAAAAGGGAAAGGGATAGAGGGGTAATGATGCCAGTCCCTTACTTAACGTTCATCTAACGTTCACCTATTTACACTACTGCCACCATTCATTCCTACGTCCATTCTATTATCTAACTTTCCCCTCACACACCCATCTAACTGTGGCTAGATGGGTGGATTAGAGAGGGCCTGTCAGCATCACATCCCAGCAGTCTCCAAAATGGGCAACATCCTCAACATCCTGTTGATCAACAATTTAGATATGGTGTAAATGCCGGGATTTTTAATGAATTGTTACTAACGACAACTGGGGCAGCTTCTACACATTTTGGTCGTGGTAAATCTGTTTCTTAATGACTTGCCTCGACTCGCTGAACATACATCATTTGTGTTGTCACAAGCGATGTTATGGTCGTCACGGATGCTGTTTTTCTCTTCATATATTTCGTCACAGCCTCCACATGTCATTGTGTAAACTATGGTAGTGACAGTTTTTTAACTGCCGCCGGTAACACAAACAAAAGTCCGCCTGTCACACTGTATCCAAACTGCTGATTACCAGAGTATTGCCCAAACCACAGAACGGGTAGGATTTCAACCCAGGTCAGTGTATGTCAGGATATTGTCTTTGTAGGAAACCGCTGTAACGGGTTGCCGACAGGTCCTTCACAAATCCTACCCATCACTCAACAGCTCTACCACCACCACCAAAACTACTACTACTACCATCTGACAGATTACCACCTGACTCCAGCCACTGTATATACTAGCTTCTTAGTAATCTCTGTTAAAGGACTGAAGAAACCACTCGTGGCGAAACGTTTCCTTTAATAAATATATTGAACTGTACACAAGTGTCTTTTTAAACATCTTGTAGGTATCACCATATTCATCCTTCACTCTGTTGCTAGCGCACTCAGCTCACACGGAGGTTCGTGGTTCGATCCCCGATACGGGTGGAAAAATTTGGACGCATTTCCTTAATTAAGACACCTGCTGTCCCTGTTCACCCATCATTAAAATAGGTACCTGGGTGTTAGTCGACTGGTGTGGGTCGCATCCTGGGAACAAAATTGATCTAATATTTCCGAAATACTCTGCATAACCAGTGGCTTTCTATATCCTAGTATGTCATTGATGTCAGCTATGGTCTGTATATAGATATAGATGAATGGTTCAGAGAACCGACAAGTTGATAAATTAGACACATATGCAACACTTGGGTATCTTTATTGATGAAACGTTTCGCCACACAGTGGCTTCATCAGTCCATATATAAAGTAGAAAGGTGTAAGGAGAGGAGGAGTTTGAGGTAATCAGTCCCTCGGCCTGGAGTCGATGTGTTCAGTTCATCAACCTGTCTACAGTATATAAGCAACTTCTTTTGCCTATGCTGTACTTACTACAAGATTGATGGGCTGAACACATCGACTCCAGGCCGAGGGACTGATTACCTCAAACTCCTCCTCTCCTTACACCTTTCTACTTTTATATGGACTGATGAAGCCACTGTGTGGCAAACGTTTCATCAATAAAGATCCCAAGTGTTGCATATGTGTAAATTTCAATATGGTCTGTATACCTTGTACACGTACTTGTAGAAATAAAGAAATTTTTATTATTAATTATTATTAATTTTCTGAAGTTTCCATCATCCGGCGCCACCGATGCCCCCACACCTCCTTTACCCCTTCCTTTCCCCTTCCTTTCCCCTTCCTTTCTCCTTCTGTCCTTTCTCAATTCCAGCTCCTTGATCTCCCGATCAGGGATACACACATTTCCTCACATCATCCAAAGGACACATTAAATAATGTCTCAACACGTTCAAGACAGCAGTGAACTGAATATAATCTAGTAAATAGACTAACCTACGTGACATTTTTCCTTAAGGAAGTAAATTCGTTCGGTAATGGTGCTTGAGCAGACTTCAGGAGTGAAGTTTTTACGAAACTCGGGGGACCACTGTATTTAAATCTCGCGTATAAAATCCGACTGTCTCCCCGCTGCAAAAACAACTGACTTGCGAGTCTATTAACCTGAGCTTGATATAAGAGATTGGGGCAGTTGGTCCAGGCACTGTTCTAGGTAACACAACTTCCACCGGCCACGTGTATACACAAGCGTTGTGAGGGCAGCAAGTTCCTAACAATGTGTTAAGGTTTGTTGAATGCTGCGTGAATGTTTGTTGAATGTTGCGTGAATGTTTGTTGAATGCTGCCTGAAGGTTTGTTGAATGCTGCGTGAAGGTTTTTTGAATGCTTATCCCTCTAGTACTGTATGTCAAAAGGGGAGAGGAAGAGGGAGAGGGCAAGGAAACGAGAAGGAGGGAGATAGGGAGAGAAGGAAAGGGAGAGGAGGGAGGGGAGAAAGGGGAGGGAGGGAGAGGGAGCGAGAGATGGGGAAGAAGGGGTGAGGTGATAGGAAGGAGGAGGGAGAGCGAGCATGCACGAGAAAGCAAGAGAGAGAGAGAAAGCAGTTCTCCTACATCAATCACCAGCTAACAGCTGTATCAGCCTGAGGGTAAACGATGGCAGGTTACATTTGCTTCTGAGTTTTCTCAGAACCAATGTAACGTGATGGTCTCAAGGCACCATGTTGGTAGTGCTGGAGCAGTGTTAGGAATGCATGGGAGTGTTGGTAGTGCTGGAGCAGTGTTAGGAATGCATGGGAGTGTTGGTAGTGCTGGAGCAGTGTTAGGAATGCATGGGAGTGTTGGTAGTGCTGGAGCAGTGTTAGGAATGCATGGGAGTGTTGGTAGTGCTGGAGCAGTGTTAGGAATGCATGGGAGTGTTGGTACCTGGGGGTGAAGTTGGTATCCTCGGAATGATATTTGATTGTAAAATGATTATGGAAAAAACAACGTAGCAAATCTTGCAAACAAAGCAATCAGGAAGCCTGCAGACGTATTTGTATCTCGCATCTGTTGGACAGTAGAGGCTGTAATACTGTACAAGTAAGTAAGTTTATTCAGGTATACACAAATACATTTACATACATTATCATACATAGCAGCATATGTGTAGAGAACCTAGGATAACCCAAAAAAGTCAGACAGAGTGACTTATTTCCATTGGGGTCCTTTAGGCACAAGTGCGCTCACATCTTGAGTATGTTCCACTTTCTGCAATTGCCTCCCCCCCCCCTCCCGTCTCATCTACGACTTCTTGACAGAATAGAAAACAGAGCAAGATGACTCATCTTGTCGGTTCAGAGAACCGACAAGTTGATAAATTAGACATGTGCAACACTTGGGTGTCTAATTTATCTCTTTTCTGGACTCGGCCAGGACAGATGTCATTTCAGCAGCGCCTTCAACAGTAGCGAGATGCGAGTGGCTTTATTATGTACAGGTGTTGTTAAGGTTTCATATTTGGTTCCTCTTAGAGGACAACGAGAAGAGACCCTTTAGACGACTAGACGGGCAGCAAACAGCAACAACACTGGCTATACCCTTCAAGAACATCACTTTATCTGATACCAAAATTTTAGAGGACTCGAGTCCGGAACATGTTCTTACAGCATAATGGTATCGATGAAATAAAGTCAGTTGACCAAATGAAATCTCCGCCCCACAGATGGCTCCAACTACATCCTGTTTGTTTATGTTTTAAAAAAAAAGAAAAAATGAGCTGAGGAAAAACTCTTAACCTAAACCCTGTCAAACCCTCGTGTCAATAAAAAGAAAAAGAAAGAAAAAGCGAGTCAGCCAGCCAGCCATCTGTGGCTGAGGGGTTACTAAATTTCCCGGAAATATACTAAGTGATGCTGGAGGTGGGGGAAAAAAATGGGGGTTGGGGAGGGGGGTGAGGGAGGGGGAAAGGGAAGAGGGAGAGAATAAAGGGGAAAGAAAAGGGGAGAATAAAAGGGGGAAGAGTTGGTGGGGGTGTGTATTAAAAAAAGCGACATCTAAAAAGTATACACTTTCTCCAGAGAATACTAGTCAACTTATTGATCCCCCTTTTAGCATCTAGACTATTTCTGGTTTTGTAACAGGCTGTAAAGATATCCTAGTCCAGTTCCCCTTTAAAATTAAGGGGGTTTTTCAATAGCACTTTGGGATTACAACTGGATGAGATGAATAAAAACAAACTAAATAAAAGTTGAGATCTATAATAACAAAGGTGTCTAGGTGGTTATCTTTACAGTCAATGAATCTTGAATTATTTTAGTATATCTTATACTTGTATATAATTATTCTATACTTTACAAATGGTGCTAAAAAGGCACTTCAGGTAAACTAACACACTTGAATACTCTTAAAAAAAATTAAATGAAATACGTTGCTATGAGATTCACTCATTAATTAAAAATATAAGTAAATAAGCATGTATGTTTTATATGAGTTTGGTAATACTTATGACTCTAAGATTTAATTTAAAAATGACACTGACAAGCCCCTTAAATAATCTATCTTCTGGACAATATGACGAACCATTCGTCAGACAAGAGTAATGTTCAAAGCAGCAGAGAGCAGCACAGCGTCAGAAAGATCTTCAAAAATCGTACACAAAAGGCATAAAACCCCCTTATTACTGAAACTACAACAGGGGAGTAGATGCCAGAATAATGTAGGTCGACAGTTAATTCAAGACCAGAATTATAAATTCTCTTGGTCGGGAAAAAGAGTTGTACAGAGTTACGAGATTTACGTCCGGCTCACTAATGGAGACCTTTTTACTAACAACAGTCTAAATAACACGAGCTATGGAGAATAGAAATTTCTCCCAAATATAGTGACAGAACATGTTCCCTTTATGAGTAACAGCTAGAGAGAGGGTGAGATCAGGCCCAGCAGCTCCACCTGCCCAGTCACTGGCGCCCAGTCACTGGCACCCAGTAGCGCCTGGCTCCAACTATTTTTAACAATCGGGCAGGTAATTTGCAAGTGCTGACAGCCAATTAAAATTTCCTACAAAAGGGAGCAAAATGAAAGGTGTAACTGTTACATCTTGCCTTAGTTATTAATGAAAATGTCAGCAATATAAAATGATATGGAAAGACAATATATACAAAATAATTACTGCGTCCTTTCTCTGAGGTCGCAATAGTGTGGTGGACAGAGAGGATGTGGGGGGGAGAGTGGGTGAAGAGAGAGAGAGGGGGGAGTTGGGGTGGGGGGGGGGTGGGAGAGGGTCGAATTATTGGCAACAAGTATGAAGAAAAAAAATTTTCAAAGAAAATGATTGACAGGGGATGAGCAGGCGAGGTAAACAAGACACTTGTCTGCTACATGGCGAGTCTAGATTTTAGTGTATAAGAAAAAATTTTTTACCGTTGTGAGGGTTAAAAAACCCATTATAACCATAGTTTATGTGAAAGAAAAAGCTTCATTATGCAACAGTTACCATAGTTATGTGAAAGTGTAATAGCTTCATTTATGTACCATAGTTATGTGAAAGTGTGACAGTTTTATTAGGTGTCCCTGAAGACGGATCTTTTAGAGGTTGCCCCAAATTTTTCCTCCAAATCTTGTTTTTATTTCACTCATAAAACGAGAAGACCTAATTTTCAAGGCTGGGGTACAGCAACTGGGGCCCAAAACTTCAGGAAAACCCTTGAAATATGGGTTTGGGGTCAAATTACTATAAGTCTTGAACCTATTCCCAGCATTCTGAAATGGCTCCTACTGTTTCCAAAAAACTCCCCGGGATCATAGCTTCAAACTTTCAAGAAGAGTCTTTTAATTCGACTCACCTCTTTTTGTGTACAAGTGTGACATTTTTATTTTCCCATTAACACATTTAATACAATTTTGAGTCTGCTACCTCTGAATGGTTTCAATATTTAATGGCTGATTTATCATATGAACAGCATAAATCCCGGTAAATTTAGGTTGTGGCCGGGAAATTTCTTGATGCACTGGGGGGAACCTAAGTTTTTTCCCTTTAGGTATGTTTATTGTCTTCTCTGAGGATGAGGGTCCCAGAAAAAAATTTAGAGGTGGTACCTCCCTTTTTATATATATATATATATATATATATATATATATATATATATATATATATATATATATATATATATATATATATATACATTTACCAAACTGCGGCAGGCCAGGGGTCGACCCCACGAAAATTGTCCCACCTAAAAAGACAATACAACGTAAGTTACCATATCCATTCCGCCACCGATCCTACAAAAACATGAGACTAGCGAACTAGCCTTTTTTCATGTTGCAGGACACTCGTGGCAGTGGATGCTCAAGGGTTAATTCCAGCCTCCCCCCTGTTTGGGAAAACCCCCCCCCCACAAGCAGTCTATATAGCAATACCACTTATTTAGTGGTTTCATTGCTATACACACACAAAAAAAAATATATATATATATATATATATATATATATATATATATATATATATATATATATATATATATATATATATGCAAGACAAACACTATGAAAAAAGAAATAAATTTCCCAAAAGGGGTTTGATTTCTCACATTATCAAGGAACTTGATAATGTGAGTATCAGAAAAGCTTTGGGAACCTTTTTTTAAATTTTTTTTAAATTTATATATATATATATATATATATATATATATATATATATATATATATATATATATATATGCAAAAAAATCACAGTAAAAAGGTGATATCAAAATATGCAAGACAACCAAGCGCTTTCGTGACTACTCTATTTTTTTATAGTGGTTGTCTTTTGGGAAAAAATATACCACACTCAGGAGTTTTCCCCTTTAGCTTTCCCCAATTCCTCTCGGGGGACTCCCCCGCCCACGGCCATTCATTGGTGTTCCCCCCCCCCCCCAACCCCCCGAAATAGGTTATTTGGGCGGGCGACGGCTGATCAATTGGGTTCGGTCTAGTGTGCCCAAAATCGAAGGGGGAAGTTTAGACATGAGGTCAATGACATCATAAAAAAAACCCCACAGCCCGGCCCAGCCAAGGGGAAACCCCGGCAGAGGTCTGAGGAAGCGGCCTTTTATGGAGCCACAATGCTACCGGAAGGGAGGAAAGATTGCTTGGGACCACCTGTGCTGCCACATTGGCAGACACCTACCTGCCACACTCTTAGCCAAGGGGGGGAGCTGCCAGCCACGGGGGGACCCAGAAGCCCGCAAATAGAAGACCTTCCCCCTTGCTATAATTTACCCAATAGGGCGGGACCCATGGAGCAGGGGGTGTGCTCAAAGTTTTCAAGGGGCTGGGGGAAAACTCATCATAGAAACCAAACCCGGGCGACCAGCTTCCTCTTCAGAGACTCGGGTTTCGATCCAGAGGGGAAATGCCGCAGTATTCTGGGGACCCGGGCCCCCACCGGGGGGCTGGCGAAGATTTGACATGAGCTCTGAGTTGTCATCTTGTTTTTTTACTCATATTGTATTCTTTTAATGTATTTTAAATGTATTGATCTTGAAAAAAGTTGTATATATATTTAATAAAAAATGGGGGGGGGGGGAATGGAATATTCAAATGGTTCAAAGACATCTAAATATTCTTCCTTAAGCCTTTTTTTCCCCTTCTCCCAGGCTATGGGACCCACAATTTTCACCAGAGGTGGACCCATTTTTTTATATATATTTAAATAGCAACGCTCTTTTCTTAAGACAAGCGAAAATTTAATCCAATATCGCAAAATCATTTGAACCTAACGAAAAAATATTTATTTTTTTTTTTATTAAATTTTGTAAACGTATCTAAAAATATTTGTTGGGAGGCTAAATTAAATTGCGCTTGTTATAATAAGGGGTTGGGAAGTTTTAAAGACCCTTTAAAAAAATTATAAATTTTTACATTAACTTAAATATAAAAAAAAAAAATTTTAAAAGTATAAGAGAAAATTTTAGAAAGGACTTAATTTTAAAGAGATTCTAATTACCAGTTTTACCAATCGGCACGACATATATATATATATATATATATATATATATATATATATATATATATATATATATATATATATATATATATATAATTTATATATATATTTTAAAACCAATTTTAAAAAAGAAAGGGGCCCAAAAAATTTTAAAAAAAACTTTAAAAGGGGTGGGGGGACTACCCTCCCAAAAACACTAAAAAGACCCCCCCCTGGAAAAGGGGAATTTAAAGGGGGAAAAAAAAAGGCCCCCTTCCGAATTGAAGCCATTTTTCATTAAATTCTTCCCCAAATTTTTTTAATTAAAAAGAATCCAATTTATAAAACCAAAAAAAAATATTCATATTATTTTAAAACTGCTTTTAATGAAACATGATTTTATTATTTTCCCAACCATGGACTTCTTGATACCCTTTCAGCATTTTGAAAACATGGGTGGTTAAAGTCTTACATGAAAAAAAAGAGATTTGAATTTGTCCAGTTCAATGCTTATTTATGTTGTTTTAATTTAGTTCAAGACTTTTAAAAAAAAAATTTGGGAAGAATTTAATAAAATTTGGGACAATTTTAATTTTGGGGAAGAGTTTCGGGTCCTTTCTTTTTTTCCTTTCACAGAGTCGGGATGTTACGCTACTGTGAGGTGTAGTTTTTTGTGTGATTACGTGAGGGTAGTCTCACCCCCTTTTTTAAGTCCTCTTGTCATGTTTCCTTTTTGTTCCCCGAAATTTAGTATGAAAGGGTTGGGGAATTCCCATTTTTTTATAGTGGTTGTTTTGATATTTTATATCACCTGATTACGGGTCTTTTTTTTAAAATATATATATATATATATATATATATATATATATATATATATATATATATATATATATATATATATATATATTTTAAATCATAACCAAGCGCTATTTTTTATGTAAAATTGGAATCGTTAAACCCTTGGGGAAAACCCTCATCATCAATCATCACCATCATCAATCATCACCATACCTCATCAATCATCATCATCAATCATCATCATCATCATCATCAAATAAACCGTGGGAAAGCAGCCCAAGGGGGAAGGGGGGAAAAACAGAAGGCATCCAGACTCGAGAAAATGAGCACAGATCCAGTTCCGCCTTGGGGGTTTGGGTAACTACGGAATTTTTTTTTTTACGATTTCAAATTTTCATTTTGACATTTCCAGAAAAAAAAAGGGAAAGGGGTGGTTCCCCAAATTTTCAATTTTAATGAATAGGGAAAATTTTTTGCATTCAGTTTATAAAGAACCCTCGTTATAGCTGTTGAAAATAATAACGTTGATGCATGCCATAAGTTTAAACAAATTTTAGGGGGCAAATTTAAATTTTGGTGAAAATTATAGAAATAATTGAATCCTGATTCAGATCTTCCCCCTAGATTTCGATTTCATCGTTGATGATCTTTTTTAAAGTAAAGCTTAAATTTACTTTCGCTCTTAAACAAACTGTTAATTTAGTTAAAATGTCTAACATTTGATAATTAACTTTCTTGTTGGGGGAAACGTATTTCGAGGATTTTTTTTTCCACCAATTTTACCATGCTCAATTAGCAAGTTTGACACATTTGTTTTTATTATCAAATCAATTCCTAAAAAAAAAAATTTCTTTTTCAAATTAAGAGAAATTTTAAATGGAATACAACCCCCCCCCCAAAAAAAAAAAAAAAAAAAAATTAAAAAAAAAAATCGTTTTTTTTTTTAATTTTTTTTTCGAAGAGTTTATGAGTTTTTAAAACCTTGAGTCAGCGCCGACAAATGTTATAAAATATTCTCCTTTCCCCAACCCCCAAAAAATTTACATTATAAT
>WNWK01040502.1:0-16939 GCA_009830355.1 Cherax destructor
TGGGTATGGGGCATAATAAAGATATCAAACTAACTAAAACTGACATGTACAGGCAGTCTGTCCATTCCTTTATTGCTGTACAAAAAAGGGTGTTTCAAGCCTCCACTGACTGTGGGTACTACAAAGTTGTGCTATCTCCCCTAGTACTATGACTGCTTCGGTTCCCAGCCTTGATAAAACTGGCAGCAAGATATTCTGGACACTGTTTGTGAGCAATTTTATAAACTTGATTTAACTTAAGTTGTTTTACTCTGTATTCAATATTCAAATATCCAATTGTTGTAATTCATCCTGGCCTACATGTTCTTTTGGACCTGGTCCAGTATGAATCTTACCACTGTGCTTGTCTGTAGAGGAACTTCAGTCTGGCATTCGCTTTCTTTATTACACTGTTCCCAATCAATTCTCCTGACATTCATGGGTCAAAGGGGGATTCCCAGATGTTTTACTGAGGAAACTGAAGTGATGGATTCCCATTACACCGGACTTTAAAAAATTGCGTATTTACCTTTCTCAGCTTGTTTCGTGCCAAAGAGTATGGCTTCTTTTTTCCCCGAGGTGCAACGATAGTTTGTTGTCTACTAACCATTTGCTCAGGACTCCCATTTCCTGGTTAATACATTAGCTATATCTTGTGGGTCTTTACCTAACACTAACAGAGCACTGTCATCCGCATACAGTAGGAGTTTGCACTTGACACTGATGAGCATGTCATTTACATAACAAAGAAATAATAAGGGACCCAGAATACTACCTTGGGCAACTCCAATGGTATCAGCAGTGGTTCTGATTCTGTTTTATTTATTTTATAATAATAATAATAATACTTTATTGAGACATTGTACAATTATATATGGTAGACATAGTTATACATCGTTATTACATAGTTATTACTTAGTTGTTAATGAGATGTACATGCCAAAAGCCCCTAATATGCTGTGCATTGCGGGCATTCTTAGGACTACTTAATTCTAGACTACATGGTAAAAAGTTATGGTTGATAATTTATAAAAAGTAAAGTTGCATATCTAAGTTATAAAGTTTAAATATAAGTTGAACATATCAATTAATTGTAGCAATGCAACTAATTGAGTGAGATAACGATTTAAACAATTAATTGCATTGCAGTTAGTTTACGAGGTCATTATAATGTAAGTTTGTGGAAATAATTAGCTAAGTATGTAATATTCATAACAGGTTTTACATTCAATTGATTAGTCAGGTTTTTACGTTAAGTGATTATTCTACTTTGCTGGGAATGTTTGATATTGAGCAATTAGCTTTGGGTGAGAAGGGGTTTTTTTAGCATCGTTTTGAATTGGGGTACAGGTAGGGTTTCTTTGGCAATGACGGGTTAATGAATTCCAAATTTTCGTGCCTTTTATATGCATTGAGTTTTTACATAGTGTTAGATGGACACGGGGAACATCGAGGAGTGATCTGTGTCTAGTGTTATGGTCATGTGTCCTGTTAAAATTGGTAAGGAGAAGTTTGAGTGGTGGGTTAATATTTGCATAGAATGTTCTATGTATGTAATAGGCACAGTAAAAAGTATGGATGCCCTGTATTGTGAGTAAGTTTGGTTTTTGAATATTGGTGGAGTATGTTGCCTGGAGTGAGAATTTGTTATCATTCTAACTGCTGCCTTTTGTTGTGTTATTAGTGGTTAATGATTATTTTTTTGGGGGGAAAGGTTTTGGCAATTTTTTTGGGTGAGAAGGGGTTTTAGATGTTTGAATTGGGGTAAGGAGGGGTTTTGGAAATAGTAAGTTTTCCTTTTGTGTTTTTAATGGTTTTTAATTTTGAGATTTGTTGTATATGTGTCTGAAATTTGAGGCCACTGTCAAGATGGATTCCTAAGAATTTTCACTTGTGAGTTTTGTGATAGGGGGCCCGTTTATCATTATGTTAAGTGGTGCGTTTATAGCTCTGTTCCCAAATTTGATAAAATAGGTTTTATCAATATTGAGAGTAAGTTTGTTGGTCATCATCCAGATAATATTTTCTGCAATTCAGTATTTGCAGTGTTGGCTAGTGTGTCTGGGTTTGAGTGAGGAGATAACGTATGTAGGTCATCTGCAAAAGTATGGGTTTGAGAGTTGAGATGCATTTTGTAGGTCGTTAACTAAATGAGAAAGAGATGGGCCAAGAACACTTCCCTGTGGGACACCTACGGAATAGTTTGCGCGGTGGAGCTAGCTCCATTTGTGTACACATATTTTTTTCTGTTGCTAAGGTATGATTTTAGGTAGTTTAGGGGGTGTCCTCTTTTTACTATAGTGTGATAATTTTAAGTGTAACAGATCATGGTCAACTGTATCAAAAGCTTTACGTAAATCAATGAAGATTCCCACTGGGATTTCTTTTTTCTCAAGGGCGGTGTAAATTATTTCTAACATGTGTATAATGGCATCATTTGTATTTTTATTAGGCCTGAACCAAATTGACAGTGGTTGAGTACGTTGTTGGGGGTGAGGTAGGAAATATTTGTCTATGAATTAATTTTTCAAAGATTTTGGAGAGAAGGGTGTTAGATATCGGCCTGTAGTTATTCAGGTCTGCTGTTTTTTTTGCTAGGATAGGACTTAAACCAGTCTATGGAACCTATGTAAGTTTCTTACATAATATATTGTGGTTGAAGATCGAAGGCCTTTTGCAAGTCTAAAAATTACCATTCCTATGAGGTTCCCATCGACATTTCAGTTCTCATGTAATCCATCAGATTGATTAGGAGGTGTCAGTTGAGTAAGATTTCTAAAGCTTGATTGGTAACTATGGATAATGTCGTTGTCATTAAGACACTTAACTACTTGACAGTACACCGCCCTCTCTAGTTTTTTTTTTATTACACAGAGTATACTAACAGGCCTATAGTTGCTGACATCAGACCTAGTATTTTTTTTGAAGATAGGAGTAACTCTGGCCTCCTTGAACCCCTGGTACGGGATTAGTGGTGATGGATAAAATTTTTTAAGGAGAATGGGGGTTCCGTTCAGAGGCACCATCTTTTAGGGAAATTAAACGGGATTTATCAGGGCCGGGCTCTTAGTTGGGTTTAACCGTTAGTTATTTTTTTTCGAAGTCGAGAACACTTTAGTTGACAACTGTTTGGTTACTCTTTTTTTTGGGATATATGTTTTAAACTTATCAGAGTCTGTGTTAAAGGATTTGATGCAGCTGGAAGTTTTCTTACTAGGTTATCGACAGCTTTTAGTAGAATTATAACAATTTGCCACTTTAGTTGTTTCGTGGGGTCCCGTTATCGACATTTAAATATTTAGATCTATTCGGATTTATGGCTATACCCCAACTGTTTTAGTTGTTGCCAGAGCTTTTAGGGGGTTTTTTTTGTACTCTTTGAATTTTTTAGCAATAGTGCCTTGCCTTTTCGCCTTTTATAAAAAACCCCGCACTCCGTTCCTCACCCTTTTGGGAAAATTTTTTTTTGCGCTGCAATATCCTGTTAAAAAAGTCTTGGGCTGCCTCCCCTTTTTTAAACTGCCCTCTGGCAAACACTGTTTACACCACACTCTGAGACGCTTCTCTTAGACTTACAAGTGGCTTATGGACAGAATTTCAGCTGACTGCAGTCAAAAAAAATTTCCCCCCCTACATGCACGACTAACAAAGGGTTTAACTTACTTGATGGGAGAAATGTTCCCCCATCTTCCCAAACTCCCCAAGCTATAACCCCCCCCCAAAAACCATGTGGGGGGAAGGGGCCTTAAATTTTGCGTTGGCTCCTCACATACCTCTTGATCGTTTTTTGTGAGTTCCCCCCGATGTAGGGGGGGAGTTGAACAATCTTGTACCCTGACACTTATTGTGTTGTCCCCAAGTTAGTGGCACCCCTGCTTTTCATTGGGGGGGGTTTTCATCGCCTGCCAGTCTTTTGCTTTCGTAGGAGTACCCCGTGTGCAAGTTTGGTACTAATCCCCCGAAATTTTTCCCGTGTATAAGATAAGATAAGATTTCTTCGGATTTTTTAAACCCCCGAGGGTTGCCACCCAGGATAACCCAAGAAAGTCAGTGCGTCATCGAGGACTGTCTGTCTTATTTCCATTGGGGTCCTTAATCTTGTCCCCAAGGATGCGACCCACACCAGTCGACAACCCCAGGTATATTTGCTGCTAGGGGAACATGACAACAGGTGTAAGGAAAAACCCTCGAAATGTTTCCACCCGCCGGAAATCGCCCGGGGCCCCCCGTGTGTGAAGCGGGGCTCAAGCCACCAGGCCACCGGGCCTTCTAAAAGTACAGGTTTAGGAAATTCAAGCGTTCCCGTAATTGAGGTGGTTTATCGCAGTTATGCATGCCGTGAAGGTTCTCTGCCCTTTTCAAGGTCAGCAATTTCACCCGCCTTGAAAGGTGCAGTTAGTGTGCAGCAATATTCCAGCCTAGATAGAACAAGCGATCGGTGTCAACATGGGCTTGGCACCCCTGGTTTTGAAGGTTCTCATTATCCACAGTGGTATATTACAGACCATTCGGGAAAAAAATACCCTGACTTTGCCCCCTGAAAAAAGATTGACATGTGTGTGTGTGTGTGTGTTTTTTTTATGTACATGTGTGTATGTGTATGTGTGTATGTATATACATGTATGCGGTGTATGTGTATAGTTTGTGTGTGTGACCCAACAATTAAAATTTCCCCTAACTCATTACAGTTGTGGCTGGGTGTAGACTAATAGATTGTCATTGCTTTATTTTGTTCATAGTGAAACCCATGTACAGACGTAAGTAAATTTACTTACATGATTCATTCCCTTGTAACTAGTGAATTAATTACCATTTCCTTTTTCACTATAAAAATTTTGGGGGCCCAGTCTCGGGCCCCCTATATACCTCTGTAATCTGCAAATACCTTTGAACTTGTCAAATTGTGACCATCTATTCATTCCCTTTTGAATTTTTAGCTATCAAATTTTGAGGCCCAGCCCCTGGCCCCAATTACCTCTGTAATCTTTTGACTACCGCCCACAGGATGGGTATGGGGTATAATAAAGATATCAAACTAACATCCTGTCTTTTTTTCTGGGAATGTGATTGCTACGGTGTTATGGTCCTTGAAGGTGAGATCCTCTGACATATCACTCCTGGTCTTTGACATTAGTTTTTCGCTCTATTGTGTGGTTGGAATTAGTTTTGTACTCCGATGAGTTTTTAACCCCGTTTTCCGTATCTGACTAATTGAAATTTCTCATCATTGAACTTATTATTTTCTGCAGCCCATTTAAAGATTTGGTTTATGTCTGTTTGGGAGTCTTGCAGTGTCTTCAACGGTGGACACTGTCATCAAAAGGTGTCATCTGCAAGGAAGACAGGGCCCTGTGGCTTATACCCCATCTATGTCCGATATGAGGATGAGGAACAGGATGGGAGCGAGTACTGTGCCTTGTGGAACAGAGTTTTTTCACAGTAACTGCCACAGACTTTACTCTGTTGACTACTTTTTTGTGTTCTCTTGTTAGAAAATTATAGATCCATCTAAATTTTTCCTTTTTTCCCTTTTATCACGCATTTTTGTGTGCAAACACCATGGTCACACTTGTCAATGGCTTTTAAAAAGTCTGTGTATATAACATCTATTCTGTTTGTCTTCTAGGCATCAAGCACCTTGTTGTAGTGGTCGTGTTGGGACAGACAGGAACACCTCTCTAAATATCTGCCCTGGGTTGTGTAATTGATGGGAACAAGATGAGTGGCGATCTTGTTCTTAGAACCCTTTCAAAAAAAATTTTGATATGGGACGTTAGCGCTATTGCTCTGTAGTTCTTTGCTATTGCTTTACTACCCACTTTGTGGAGTGGGGCTATGTCTGTTGTTTTTAGTAACTTGGGGGAAAAATGTCCATGCCCTCTCCATAGAATGTTAAAAACCTGATAGGGGCTTGCGTTCTTGATGAACACGGAGTTCCGAGTCTGGGCCTGGAGCGGAGTGCATTGGCATGTCATTTATTGCCTTTTCGAAGTCATTTGGCGTCAGGGTATGTCAGATAGGCATGCGTCTGTCAATTCTTTGGGATCTTAAAAAAAAATTTAGGTCTTCGATTTTCAGTCTGGTTGCGGGTCGTAAAAACTGAGTCATACTGGGACTTAAGTAACTCACTCAATTTTTGCTGTCATCTGGTAGGACCCATCCCGTTTAAGCAGGGCCCAATACTGGTTGTTGTTATCGACTTTGATTTTGCATAAGAAAAGAAATACTTTGGGTTTCTTTCAATTTCATTTGGGTTTTAGTTCTTCCCCTCGTTTTTTGTTTCCCTGTAAGATTCCTTTATTTTTAATTCGATGTTTGCTATTTTTGACTAGTTTTTCCCTTCGTTTTCAGATATTTTGGGCCTTTGTAGCCGCCCCTTTTTTTTGCCTTCGCCTGTATGGGGAGCGCCTCTCTTTTTCTAGTTTGCATCTTCTCCCCCTTTTTCCTTAAAGGGGAATTTGCCTTGAAAAAAACCTTAAGTGCCACAGAGTTAATTTTTCTAAACATAGGTTGGATCCGTGATGCTTAGGCTATCTTCCCAGTTTATATCATTTAGGACTTGGTTTATTTGGGTCCAACCTTATGTTTTTGTTATTGAAGTTAAATTTTGGGAGAAGGCTCCTTCGCGGCTGATCACTTTTTGTCGATCTGGGGCTCCCCATACATGTCTGGACCTCTATTATGTTGGATCTGAGTATATTTTTGTGATATGACATTTCGTAAGATCATCATTGTTGGTGAAGATTTTAAAAATCTTTATGATTATAGACCTATGTCTCCAAAAAAATTTGCAATGATATTGTAATTTAGGGCCATACTGCATTATGACACTGACTTATAAAATTTAAATTTGAGTTTCCACAAACGTCAAAATATAAAACAATGCAAAATAATTTATCGTTTTTTTCTTTTTTTTTTTAGGGTATAAAAAGAAAATACCTACATATTACAATGATTTAGCAATGATTATAAAATTCCGACTAAATACAACCCCTGGCCATGTCCCTAATTCAGACACATAGAAAAAAGAAAGAACATTTTCATCAACACTACATCTCTTTTAAATTTAAATCCTCGGTGTACTAAAAACCAGAGCAACACATTGAAACGTAAAGGGGTAAACCCCAAGAATTCACGTAAAAAAACTAAATACCCTAAAGCCTCATGAAAAGCAAAAAACATTCATTATCCGATCATACAACATCCTGGCGGATAACATAATGGAGAAAGATATATGTATGCATGACATATATACCTTATATGTCAATCACATCACAGGTATATACTAATATAATTATCTTTTAAAACCAATAACCTTGTACACGATTTTGAAACCTTCCTGAGGCCAACACAAAATGTTCAAGACATCACAGTGGCATTATATCTTCGATATTCCAATCTATTTACTACCAAGGTTCTAAAAGATACTGTCGACCTGAGCACACGGGAGACAAGCCCCCACCACCTTACCACTTCAAACCCTAAAAACCCCCCGCCCTAAATCATCATGGTCAGAAAATCACACTATCATGTCAAAAAAAAAGAAAAAAAACCCAACCCTGACCCTACCCACTTTAACTCCTAACCCCCCCCCTTCATCGACTCCATATATCCCAAAAGTTACACCTTCCACACCGCCCCCTGTAAGCCCAACCCCCCTCCTACCCAAAACCCCTCCCCCCCCTCAATAAAATACTTATTGTTAATTGCTGATCCCCCTCGGGGAAAAGCCTGACCCATGCCCGACCATACAAAACATGATTCCTACATACTGTTCTAAAAAACCGGGCCGCTAACACCCGAACTTCCCCCCTGACCCCCCTCTCCCCCTGACACAAAAATATAATCAAAGCTAAGTACATTATGGCCCTACGGACGTCCCCCCCACAAAACCCCCCAACGCAAACTAAGGCCCCTCAAACTTGACAAACCCCCCCCCCTACCCACCCCTATAATTCTCCCAAACCATTCCCTCACCCTTGCCAACTCCTCCCATAAAAAGTGTGATAAGCCATCTCTAATACCCCTGTTACAACTACCTTTCCCCTACAAACCCCATCACAAGGTGTCCCCTTGCCAAGTATGCCATGAAAAAACCGATAACCCTTTCCCCTTACCCGGGAAGGCAATTTCACTTCTTGAACCAGTACCAAATACTTCTCCAATCATAAAGGGAAAATTTTTAACCCCTTGCTTTCCCCTACTAAAACTCCCTACCCTGTCTAACCTACCCACCTATTTCCCCCAATCCGCGATAACAAGAAGGGTGCAAAAGCATCTTGCTACCATAAGCCCCTCCCCTGCCCCCCTCTGCCCCCCCTCATTCCCATTACCCTCCCCCCACAGAGGCCACCCCTGGAAAAAACCCTGCCTCACATATCCCCATTAACCACCTTTTAAAAAGGAAAACCCCATCCCCGTGGCCCTAGTGTTACAACCCCCTTCCTTAACCAGTGTCCCCCATAACCCCAAAAAAAATGCATGACCCTTTGCCTAAACCCTCGATATCACCCTCAATCAGCTTCCGCAGCCAAAGTGTTAAAACTGTGATTTGAAAAAGGGTGCTTCTCTTGCCCTCCACCCTGTCATCCTGTTCAATGCTGCCTCCCCAAAAAAAAATTCATTTCTCTTGCCCTCCTCGGTCCAAAAGAAAACCACACCACGATTTTTATACATCAACCGTTACCCATCCATAAGTCTGGCCCAACGTCATCCCTACCCATGTACTACTCCCCCCAAAAACCCGACTTCCTTTTAAACCTTCTTTGGTGGGCTCAAATATCTCAATTATACGTTTTCTTCCCCCAATCCTTCCAACCCCCATAAAATTGTGGTGTCATCCACAAAACCAAAACCCCTGGGCACCCTCCCATAACTCACCCATCTCCTGACCCCCCCCCCCCATGAAGGTTTTTGCAAACATGCAAGGAAGCGCGAAAAGGGGACACCCCTGATGAAACCCCCCTCCCCATGCCTACCTCAACCCACCTTCCCATTTCCTGTCCCAAACCAAAACCCGAGAATATAACTCCCACCCATCCATGATTTCCTCACCAAACCCCTGTCTGATCAAGATCTCCCGTAACACCCCCTTCTTGCTGTCATTGGTTTCCCAACCCAAACCCTATGCACCCCCCCCCTTCCCAAAAACCCTCTGTTTTGGGACCCCCACTAAAACTATGCGGGAACCCCGTATTTTATCTAAAAGTCGTCCAAAACTTTCTTCATATGATTACCCAAAATGTCCTTCAAAATATGAGATTCCCTTCCCCTTTTTGGGAAATAAGACCCAAACCCCAATGCTGATCCCCCTCATACAACCTGATGTTTTCTCCCTTTAACAAGCCATTAAAACCCCAAGCAACACTTCCCAATGGGTCACATAAAAATCCCCGAGATTCCCTCAATTCTGGTGCCTTCCCAAATGTTGTCCCTGTACCCCTGTTAAACTTCTTCAGAAATGCTCCCCCCCATACATTCTCTTTGTTGTCCCTTATCTCCCAAATATTTAAACTTGTTCAGTCCCTATCCCTTCCCCCCCCCTCAACTCCTTTGAAACCATTTATCTGCATAAACTCATAGCTTCCCTCGTCCGTACTACCACCACATATACCCCTCAAAACCTATTTCAGTCAATGCCATGATCGTCATCCCCTTTTTTTCCCCCTCTGAAATCTTCCCCTTGCTGGGGCTTATCTCCCAAAGAACGTCCTCCCTCCCCCCTTTCCCCAATCCCTGAAAAAACCCCATTTTGTAAAACTCATATTTACCCTGTATGTCGCAAAGTCACCATTAGGATACCTCCCCCCCCTTTTTAACATTCCTGTAACGTCTCCAAAAAAAGCTGCACCATACTTCAACCTTGTTCCCCCTACCCACCTGATGTAAAAATTTTAATAGCTTAATAAAACCCTTTCCCCTACCCATCCCCCACTGCCAAAGTTATCAATTCCCAGACCCCCCCCCCCAACCAGCTCACCAATCTGCAAAAAAACCCCCCCAATGATCAAATCCCTAAAACCTGTATTTAATTTCCCAAAAACCCCGGGTATATTGGACCGCTCCTACCCGCCCAAAATAACCAAAAAACCCCCATGATCAAAATCCACTTCCGGGCAATTACATGGGCCTGTTGGCCGAAGACACTATACCCGATCCCGCCTACTAACCTCTTCTGATGAAAGTATGCTCCCTTCCTATCCCCCCCCCCTGACTATCCTCCCCCCCAACGCCCCAAAAAAATCCCAAAACCCCCAACAAAAACCTGCTCCCGGCCCAAAATCCTCCCCGATCCCCAATTCCAATCACCCCCCAATTATGGTAATCAAGGAAAAACCCAAAACATAAACCAGATCCCCCCCAACAAAATCCCCTTTCACCCCATGGTCTTCTCACCGGGTTTCACCCCCCTAAAACACACCTGAATGTCCCACCTCCCCCCCACCCCTTTAATCCTGCCACCCCCCCCTCTTCCCATGCCTTCAAAGTGAAAGGGGCTGGTCTCACGACCCCCCCCGTCCCCCCCCTTTAAATGCTCAGAACTACCAGTATACAATGTATACCTATTCAATAAGGGCCCCACCACATGTTCCTGGGCATAAACATCAACATTCATATTCTAAAATCCTCCGCTCAGAGGCCATTCACATTCATATTTAAACATTGAATTTGAGGGGGCTTTTCCCCCCTGCCTCCTATCCCTTACTCCTGCTTAGCAGTACCATTTTCCCCCGACTCACCCCCCCCTTCCCCCCCCCGTCCCCTTAACCCCTTTCCCTTTGGGACCCTTCAAAACCTCCACCCAGACCTTTTTCAAATTTTGCTGGCCGGGGGGATGACATCATTGTCCCCCTGGCCACTAGACCCTTATGGGGAAACCCCGTAAACTCCATGTCCCTTCCCCCGGTGCATGGACCTCAACTTCCATCACAACCCGATTGATGATCAGACACAGGGGGCCTACCAGCATTGTCGCCTCCAAAACCCCCCCCTCAGGCCCCAGGTCAACCTCCGTTATCAGAACCCCCTCAAGGGGTTTTCCCCCTTGCAAATCCCCCACTGGGGGCCTGAACCCCCAACCAACTCCACCTCCTCTGCAGATTCCACCAATACACCTTGGGATGTGTCCCGTCCACATCCCCCGCGCCTTTTGGGAAACTCGTGACCTCCAATTCGCCCCTTCAAAAACCTCACTCCTCTCTCCGACACCCAGCCTTATGAGACACCCCCCTGTTAGGCATCTCCATATCCAAGCCACCATTGATCCGTCGCCTCTTCTGCGAGGCTCCCCCCTTTATTATAAGGACGGAACCCGGCGCTGGTCAACCCCACATGCCGGGGCCCCACAGAGTGACACCCCCCGCTGCCCCTGGGACATCACATAAACCTGAGTCCGGGAAAACTTCCATGATAACATACGACAGTATTTTTGTCTCAGGGTCATCTTGAGATAATAAGATCCCTCCGGCTTCCTTTTAAATCTCTGGGCCCACCGGCCCTCTTGGGTCATGGGGCCCAAAACTGGCCGAAAACCTCCTTATGTCCACTTCATTCCCTCAAACGGAATGTTGCAAATTCGTATCCATGAAAAAGTGAAACATCAAAAAGCATACCCCCAGTCCTGCATTGACCTTAATACACTTTTCCTGGTATTTGTTGACAACATTCTGTAAGCCCGGTTCATGAATTTTAACGAAGATCCTCGCAGCTCCATTTAAAGAAATTTCCCGAATAAATCTTCATTAGTTCGAAAGTGTCTTTCAGAACAAGGGCAGGATAACTTCCGCGTTGCGGGGTATACAGCCCCTTAAACAAGTCAATACAGACCGATTCACTCTATGCCTGTGTTCCCCATCTTGTGAAAACCAATTTTTGATAAGTCGCCACCAGGAGGCAGTGCACCAACATCCGACCATACGGGCGCTGGTCAGGAATCACTCTCAGTAACTGAGGTGTCTTATCACAGTTATGTTGCCATGAAGGTTCTCTGTACATTTTCGGTCGGCAATTTCACCTGCCTTAAAAGATGCTGTTAGTGGCAGCAAATTCCAGCCTAATAGAAAAAGCGACCTAAAAAGGTCACAGGGGCCATCCCTGGTTTTGAAGGTTCTCATTATCCATCCTGTCATTTTTCTAGCAAATGCAATTGATGTGTCTTTGAAGGTGACATCTTCTGACATGATCACTCCCAAGTTTTTTACATTATTTTTTTGCTCTGTTGGTGGTTGGTTTTTGTTTATACTCTGATGTAATATTAATTTCCCCGTTTTCTATATCGGAGAATTGAAATTTCTCATCATTGAACTTCAATTTTTTTTTGTGCCCCATATAAAGATTTTTTTATATTTTATTTAAGACACTGGTATATGTACATGTTACATACATTGAAGCATTCGAAACATATGAATGCTTATAGAAAAAAAAGTGAACATAAATAAGCCAATAAAGGTAACTCCACCACATTATGGTTAATACTAAATTATAATTTTGGCACAACATCAAAGTGCCAATACTATATGCTTCTAAAAAAAAACAGACCCCTAGACAACACAAGAATACACAAAAACCTAAAAGATACATATCTAAACTGCCACATATGAACAGGCAAAAAACAATGGCATAATAGACTAACACCACTTAATATGTCCACTCTCTTAACATAGCAATAGCATAAACTCCCCCGAAATTCGTTAATTAAACCAACAAATTATATAATACATAAATCCCCTACCCCCAAAAACGCGATACACTTAATTGTCCTTTCCCTATTCGTTAATATCTTTTATGCCTATGTATAAAAAAAACTCTGAAACTATTCAAATTTATAAATATAATAGCCCTATTTTCACAGCCCAACATATAACTTATCATATAATATCTATGAGACATAAACTGTAGTACATCTACATTCCATAAACATTCATAATAATTATAATATAAACAACTTAATACATAAGTATCTCACATATTTCATCAATAAAGCAAGACTTCTTCCACAACATGTATTCTATCATTCACTTTGGGCTGCTATATCCACTTTCTGACAAAAGCACGAGAACCTAACCACCCCCGCTTATCCCTTGTACAATGTGGCAGTTATCCTTGACTGGTACTACCCGGCCTTCATTTCTTGTCACAGAAACTTAGAAGACTTAAGGTATTAAAACTCGTTGTGGGGAATGTACCAGTAAATTTGGGCTGAAATTATGCTACTTAGCTTGTTGATGCATCCACGACTCCCCAGCCATCTCAGAAGTCGTTGGTTGATGCCTTCGTTCACATTCCCCACAGGGCTGTATGGGTGTATAAAATTATGTAAGTATATTTTATTGCCCAAAAGGGGCGTATGCCATATAATCAGTTATTGAATGGACTGAACCGGTTTACTCACGGTGTTTGGGAGGATCCCCCATATCACCCGGGAAAAAGATAAATCTGCCTAAAAAAAATTATGCTTTCCTAACCGCAGCTGGTGGCATCTAGGTTTAAGCAGACTTACCTGGGTATTTGTATCGGGCCCTTAATTCACACCCGGGGATCGCGTCTTGATTGAAAACGTTGCTGAAGAGTCATGCCTTGTTAGACAAAGTACACTTGATTGTCTCTTTTTGTTCAACAATTTCAGTCTTTTTTCAGTAGTAAAACGCGCACATTCTAATATACCGCGATTTTATGATTAACACTAAACACGCTGGAACAGAGTTCTTATCCGATTTCCCCATGTTAGTGGAGATTGAATAGGAGATTGTAGGCACGATGAAGGTCCCCTTTTTTAGGTTAAATCCCCCCGCGCCCTATGACCCCCCTTTTTTCGTTTATAAGTTCAATCTGCCGCCCCGTGCGCCCACGGCTTCAGCGGGGCTTGGCATCTGACCTCAGCACAACACACTTGCTAAACACTGCAACAATTTGCAATTAAATGTTTGTGTTTCTTAATACTTCGATCACTGGAGCACATGATTGGAGGTTCAAGCGTAGAAACTAATACAGCAGTTTCCTTTAACTTTCTTGCCAGGGAGAGTCACATTTCATCAAATGTCTCAAACACATATACTGTTGCACTTGGGCAACACGTGACATACTGTGGTCCGTTCATCTGTTATTAGTTAAGTTGTTGTCAAAGCCAGAGACGCAGTCGGGCCCCTTTTTAATGGCAAAAAGGGGTTTGGGGCCCTTGAAAGGGAAGAAAGGGCGATATCCCCCCCTCTCTTGGAGAATTTTCTCCACACTGGGGGCAGCAAAGGTTCACTTAAGTGAATACTCATTCTTAACAAAAATTTTTATTTTCTCACTCGCCATCACGGCTGCTTGTCTTTTCTGAACAGCTTCAGTCTGTGGGTTTCTGGAGAATCACTAATTTTATTTTTGTTTTCAACACTTTTAATTCTAACAACACTAATTTATCTATTGTCTGCTTATTCACTACCCCTTTTGCTCAAAACATCAACTGTCCTGATGATTCCATTTGCATACATATATGGTCACAATTTTTCCAAGAGGCCATTGGGACCCCGGGCCATCATTTTTAAAAATCACTTTACCGGTCTTAAGGACTTATAATTTTCTGGAACACCAGCCCATAGAAGTGTTCTCTCAATGAGGTGGGTAGTATTCTCGCCAAATTTTCTCCCCGCGTTAATCATTTTATTAAGGTGTTTGAAATTACGTCTGAGTTGCTCAGGTTCGAAATAAGTAGGATCCTCTATGATTTCTTTATCATTCATGGGAGGAACAGGTTCGAACCTTCTGCCATGTAGTAAATGAATGGACTTCACACTTCTAAATTGTCCAGATCATCGGTAACATACGTTAAAGGTCTTTGTTGACTCTATTTTCTATTTCATTATGACTGTACTAAATTCTTCTAAGTCGTTCTCTGACGGAAAGTCTTCCTTAAACAACGTTTTACAATGCCTATCATTCTTTCGTAAAAACCGCCGTGCCTGAGGATTTAGG
Organism: Cherax destructor; assembly: GCA_009830355.1. Lineage (NCBI taxonomy): Eukaryota > Metazoa > Arthropoda > Malacostraca > Decapoda > Parastacidae > Cherax > Cherax destructor. The sequence continues at coordinate 14,935 of WNWK01040502.1, forward strand.
AGGGAAAGAATCTCCCAAAGACAATTACGTTGATTCAGCATCTGTTGTACTTCTGGCTGCTCAAAAATCTTGTCTATGTAAACGCACCAGCAACGAAAATTGTTTCATTTTGATATCATCAGTCTGGGACATGCCCTTCTGGCTGCAAACCTTCTAAATAATTTAATAAAAGGGTTTTAGCAGCATATCTGTGGCTACTTCTAGATGTACTGCTCAGTCTGCACAGGTGAACAAACAGATGTACACCTTGATAGGAACTTTGTCAACTGTTTTAGTTAAAATTATTAACAAAAAAAGGGGCAATAGGACTGGGAAAAATAAAACACAACCCCCCACATATAAAAAAAAGGAGCTTACGACGACGTTTCGGTCCGACTTTGGGCCATTTACAAAGTCACACTAAACACAGGCAGGTGGAAGGGGTATTTATAGGCAGGCAGACAGGGGGGGACAAGAAAGTGGGGTAATAAGGAGGTAGTAGTGGAAGTGGTAGTAGTAGTAGTAGTGGGGTGTCAAATTTAGGAAAGGAGCACCCGCAATGAAGCTGGCGGCCCGCATGGGTTAGGACAAGAACACAGAGGGGGAAAAGGCAAAAAAAAAAAAGGAGAAATACAAGGCAAAAAAAAAGAAAACCCAGAGGAGAAAGGAGAAGGGGGAAAAGATAAAAGGGAAGGGGTCAGGTTAAGTCACGGGGGTTCTGAAGTTTGGAGCATTTAACAATGTAATGGAAGAAAGCATCAAAAGAGACAAAGCCAGGGCAAGATTCATACAGGAAAAGGGTATAAGGAGGATTCAACCAGAGGGGTGTACTCAAAGGGCACTGAGATGTTACTTGTACTCAAGGTGACTGAGATTTACCTGATCAAGGTCACTGAGATATTACCTGTACTCTAGGTCCGAGATGTTACCTGTCTTAAGGTCACAGAGTGTTACCTGTACTAAAGTCACTGAGATGTTACCTGTACTCAAAGGGCAAATCGGAAATAGTTTTCTCTGGTATTGCAATGTTTTTCTTTATTTTTTAGGTTTTTGTTTTGCATTGTTGAAGATGAATAAATGTAGGATGTGTTCCTGTATAAGTGGTATTTGAGTTTATGTTTCCTCAGTATTACTACAATTATTTATTTAATCATTAATAAAGTTGAGTGTATTCTCCTGTTCGGTTTATGGCCCTTAAACGTTCTCATTGCTAAACATTAGTCACTGGTCATGCATAGTGACGTCACTGGTCATGCAGAGTGACGTCACGGTCACAGTAGTGACTAACTGGTCATGCAGTAGTGACGTCGGAGTTTTTTCCCCCCCCCCCGCCCTTGGGTTTCATGGGGGGGACACCCAAAAATGCCGCCCCAGGTGACACCAACGTACAACGCCACCGATGGGGTGGAGGTTAAGGTGGTGGGGGGGGGGTTTGGGTTGGGGGGTGGGGATTTGGGTGGGGGCGCCCATAGGGCGACACAAAGATGCTCCCCTCGGTGACCACTGCCCTACTCAGTGACCACTGCCTCAGTACTACAGTGACCACTGCCTCAGTACTAAGGGCCACTGCCTCAGTACTACAGTGACCACTGCCTCAGTACTACTGACCCTGCCTCAGTACTACAGTAACCACTGCCTCAGTACTAAGTGACCACTGCCTTAATCTATCAAACCCATATTAATTATATTATATCAAAAGTGATAGACTCGAGGACAAAAAGGGGCAGCCTCCCCCGGAAGAAAGGAAACTTCCAGGCTCTACATCCTACTACAACATCCAGGAAAAGGTAAACTCTCCAGGCCCCCATACTACTACAACATGCCAGGAAGACAGGTAAACTCTCCCGGTTCATCACTACTACACATGCCAGGAAGACAGGTAAACTCTCCAGGCTCTACATCATACTACACATGCCAGGGAAAACAGGTAAACCTCCCGGCTCTACATCACTACTACAACATGCCAGGAAAACAGGTAAACTCTCCAGGCTCTACATCACTACTAAAATGTGGGAAACAGGTAAAC
>WNWK01040503.1:0-16938 GCA_009830355.1 Cherax destructor
CAAGCACGTAAAGAAACTAGAGAAAGGCAAAGGTTTGCAAAAGATCCCCGGAGAAAAGGGGATGTCCTAGAGGGGGGTTAAGGAAATCACCCAACACTGGTGGACAGGAATGGAGACATGATAACGACAAAAAAAATACTGAGAAATTGAAAGGTTGACAAAGCAAATGTTCCAAAGATGGGACACAGTAAAAGGGGGGACCGTTGGAAGTTGAAGACTCAGATGAATCACAGGGATGTTAAAGTTTTCTTCAGTCACAGAGAAGGGGAAGTGGTATTTGGGAAAGGGGATGTAGGGGGGGATTCATAAAAGCTTTAAGAAGAGGTATGATAAAGCTCAGGCCCCAGGGAAGTGACCCAGTAGGGCCGGGAAGAGGGGGGCCAGGAGCGAATGACCCTGCCCACAAAAAAGGTGAGTACAACGGGGAAGTACATACCCAAATATATGCATACACCACACACACACACACACACACACACACACACCCCCCCCCCGATGGCATGGTGGCTAGCGCTCTTCTTCCCCCGGGGGGCTCCTTCCCGGGGGGGGCAATTTTCGCACACACACACCCCCCAAAAACAACAGGCCTAGTGTCAATCGATTTTCCTGGGAAAAAAAGGTAACTAACCGGGCTCTTTATTTGGGGAAAGTGGGGGTTTTTTTTAGAATGGTCTGTAATTACCACTGGGGAAAAAAATTTTTTGACATATCTTGAACATTTCAGGGTTTTCTTAATTTATTAATTTTACCACTCCAGCATAATGACGCGGGGTGACAAAACCAACTGGAAGTTTACATTTTGTTTGGTCTACATCTGGTGGGGTTTTCGGGGAAAGGGGGGGGTTATTTGAGCTGTGGTTATGGGCGAATGCCCACTAAAAGGGAAAATTTGGGCAATTTAAGTATTATTGAAGCTATTCACTTACTGCATATGGTTAAAGGGGGCCCCTTTAAAAACCAGGGAACTCGGGGGCAGGCAGGACACTAATATCACTTAAATTTTGAATTAAGGCCTTTCCCCCTACACAGGGTTTTTTGGAGGGGTTACGGAAATTGGAAGACGGGGAGATCATTCTACACCATCAAGTAATTAAAACCCCCTTGTTGTCGTATGTAGGTAAAACCCCTTTCAGTGGCGAGTTTGCCCATGCCACTTGTAAGTCTGAGAGAAGCGTATCAAGGGGGGGCCCAGCGCGAAGGGCCCCCAAAAAAAGTTTTATAGGTCCTTTTGATAACCGAGTTTGGGGATAGCTAGTTTAGCGACAGATTAGTTTAAAAATTAGCTACCACATTAATTAATTTTAAAAATTGGTTTTTAACCTGGCCCAAAGAAACAGGCTAAGGTTAATCAAAGTTTTTTTTTAAAAGGTTCAAGTAACCCGGGGTAAAACTTGTATTTTTTTTTAGAAAATTCAAACCCAAAGTTGGTCAGGCCTCTTAATTTTAAACATTATAACAGCTATGTCAGTTTAATCTAGTTATCATTTACCTTGAATTGCAAGCTAATTTAGGCTAGTTGAAAAATTTTTCAACAGTTAAAGTTGGCTGGTTTGCCTTCTAACTAACACAAATTAAAAACTAGGCTCATTAAGAAACAAAATTAAAAATTATCATATACTATTTAAAATAAAAACTGAATTTATTTTGTGTTAAAATGAATTTAATTTCAAAGACTACATTTTTACGTTAATTTTTATTGTTTTGACTATTTTTTTGATTTGTTAGCTTAATCCCGTAATTTGGGAAAGGGTTCTTTTTAAAATTTCCCAACAACAATATACATTTTTTTTGTTTTTTGGGGGAAAGGGGCATTTTTTGAGTCAAAAATAAAAAAAGGGTTTTTTTGAGGAGTTTTTGGGAAAATTGTTTCCCCTAATGTATTGTTGGGGGTGAGCAAAAAAAGTAAAAAGTGACAATTTTAAATAACCCCCAAAAAGCGGGGAGAATAAAAATCCCCGTATTTTAAACAGCTAAACGTCTATAACCCCCAAAGGGATAAATAAGGGATTGGGGTCCCAAACCCAGACAAATGAAGATTTCAAATCTGGAAAGTGCTTAGGCTTTAGGGGGAAATGGGGGCCTTTGAGACACCTATCTTTATGGGCGGCCTAATAGGTGAGTCTGGGGAAATTTTTAAAGTTCAGGAGGAATGCAAAAGCAAGTAAAATAAGATGAGGCTCTAAAAAATTAGTGAAAACATTGAAGGCTGATATAGCAGAGGCAAAAAAAATTTTGGGGGCCGGACCACAGTCCTTCAATTTAGATTCCAAAATTAAAATTTTCCCCCTGTTTGGGAAATTACAGAGACATTCCCCTTTTTTGGGGTCATTTTTCCCCCGATAATGGGGACAAAACAAAAAAGGTTTCCAATCGTCGAAAAACTCCTCTTTTTAATATATCGGGGGTTTTGGTTGGGGGATTTGTGGGTTAAAATCCCGTTCCACTCAAAAGGGGAAACCGGACTTGATCCATTCCCCCAAAGGTTTTTTTTCAACACCGGATCAACTAAAAAAAGGCCAGAGGTAATATGCTATATTTTTTATTGTCCGATCTTGAGTTTACCGTATTTCCCCCGACTTAAAAAGTTCCGAAGGTTTGAGTTTACAAAAGTCTGGGTTTATGTTGGGGGGGATCAAAAATGAATGGTCAGTAGGATTAGAGGAAAGGCTAATTCAAATTTTTACATTTGATGTATGGACTAACCGGTTTACAATCAGCAAATTTTGGGATGGGGGGTCTTGTTCTCATTTGGTATAGGGGGGAAAGGCAAAACACAATAAACAAACAGTTATTACTCAAAAAACGGGGGTCAATAAAACCCCCAAAAAACTTGGGGTCTATGGCAAAAAAATTTAAAAAAAGGACCTCAGCAGACCCCCGGACACTCTCCAGAATACGGTTTTGGATAAAAAACCCGATTGCTTCGGTATGCAACACTGAGCAAAAGGGGCAAAACTAAGGAGTTGCAGCATGCTTAAGGTGTTTGGGGACATAAGGGTTTGATATCTTTATTATGCACCTCTTCTGTGGGGGGTAGTCAAAGGTACAGAGTAATAGGTTAGGGGGACCCCCAAAGTTGATAACTGCAGTTACAGTAGAACTCCCGATGGTCACAATCATGACAAGTTACAAGGTTTGCATAAAAGTCATACTAACATCCCTCAATCTACTCTAATGGTAAAGTGTCACTATTAAAGACACATCCTCCCCCAAACCTACCACTAGACAGAGTACGCAGGAAGCCCTTGGCCCCTTCTTCCTCTTTACACCAATGATCTTCCAATGTTACCAAAACCTGAAACCAATACTTTTTCCACAAAAAACCCCCTTTTATCATCTCCCACACAAACCTTCCCCCTTTCCCTTGTTAACGACAAATTAAAAAAAATATAAAATTTTGTTGACACCCAAAAAACTTACACTCAACACTGATAAGACCTTCTATATTATGTTTGAACAAACAGATTTTCCACATCTTTAAAGATCAACTCCACACCTATTGCTAGACATAATGGGGGGCCAATTTCCTGGGTTTACCTTGCAGCAGCCTGAATTCAGCACCTTCCAACACAAAACAAAAAGTGTCCCTTGGATCCTCTCTAAAAGGATTTGTACCACAATCAGCCCTACTCCCCTATACTACTCCACTCATCTATCCTCACCACATATCCCCTTTTTTGTGCATGGATCTCAGGAATACCCCCCTAAAATAAAAAAAAAGCAGATAAAATTATAAATTTAAGCTAGGCAGCACACTATCTTCAAAGACCTAAAACCTCTCATTTAGCCTATATTTTATCTCATTTTAAAATTCATTAACTTTAACCCTGACAAAAACATTTTAAACATTTGGGAAACGGCCCCATAACAATAAAACTTATAAACATCTCTTAATTCTGTGCCCGACAAAATTTATACAAAAATTAAAAAGGATAAAAGGGCCTAAAATCTGGAACTCTTCCAAAACTCTAGAACTGCAGACACAACCCCCTTTTTCCAAAAGCACCGTTAAAAAACATCTTATCCCCTTGCTTTCCCCAAAGGTAGAAACCCAAATGAAAATTTCTTACCCACATACCCCGAAAATACACTTTTTGGGATATCGGGACTCTTTTTGAATTCTAATTAAATTAATACAACTACTTAAAATACAGCTAGTCAAAAGGGTTTGCTAAGACACTCCAATATAAAACTATATTAAAACCAAAAATACCTTTATAAAATTAATTTTAAAAACTTTGCTAACTTCTTATACTTTTTAAATTCTCAATGTTTAAATTCCAGTCCCTAAATTTTGTAAACCTAATTAATCACTATAATCACTAACACTATTTGTATAATCATGTGTAGTATTGGTAAGACCTATCATAAGATCTGTGAAAGCCTAGGCATACCTAGGCATATTATTAATATCTTGTAATATCAACTTTAATGTATAACTGTAAGTACCCCCACCTTGTATCATATGAAATAAAGAATTTGTGAATTTGAATTTGAATATAGGGTCGAGAGACTGGGCCACAAAGTTTTGATAGCTGACAAAGTACAATGGTAATTAATTCACTGTTACAAGGTAATGAATCATGTAAGTAAATTTACTTACGTCTGCACATGGTTGCACTCATGAACAAATTATAAAGCAATGAGCAATCTATTAGTCTACACAGCCACAACTGTAATGAGTTATTGGTGCAAATTTTAATTGTTGGGTCACACAAACACACATATACATATACACATACATATATAACACACACACACATACACACCATGTATATACATGCACATACACATGAAAATACACACACACACACACATGTAGATGCTTTATTTACAGGGCAGAAAGTCAGGTATTTTCAGAATGGTCTGTAATATACCACTGTGGATAAAATACTGACATATCTTTGAACATTTCTGAATGAGTAGTCTCTGAATTCATTACTTTTATCACTCAGTACATAATGGCCATGAGTGTGACAATAATCCAACTGGCAAAGTTTACATCTTGTTTAGTCTCCATCTGGTGGTGGTGATTTAACCTGCCAAAGATACTTGTAACCCAGACGGAGGCGGGCGGAGTGACATCCAAGAGTCTGCTTATTTTTGTTGGATGCACCAGGCATGTGGCTCCTCCTGCATGATAAAATGATGATAGATGGACTGACTGGTGGCAAACTCCTGAGTCTTAAGTCAATAAAATTCAGTTGAAGTTCTTTTCGTATTATTGTTCTCAAACTGCTAACTGACAAGCAAATTGTAATCTATCCCTCTTTGAAAGCATAAAACCAATTTATCAGTTCTATCATGCATCTGAAGACCAATGAGATGGAATCACAGCATGTGCACTCTGACTCTACTATCCAGAATCCTACCATACCTGCTGGCTTCATTGACGAGCATGCTGGTTACTTGATGAGTTGAGAGCATTTATGGATGACAGAGAATCAGTTACAATTAGAGAGTTAACTTTAGATACATGGACGCATTTGAGTGCAAGGAGTATGGCAAACAGTTCTGTCTGAAGGGTAGAGGCCCAGTTATTGATGTGTGCTCCAATTTCTTTAAGAGAGCCATCACTCTGTATGACAACAGCAGCACTACCAGCTGCACCAGTGGATTGGTGAACAGAACCATCAACGTAAATAATTTGTGAGAGAGTGTGCTGTTTGGCTAAATTATCAACACAGTTTAAGGCATCATGTTTGGCTTCAAGGCGAAGCTTTGGTTGTGATTTAAGTAGTAGTTTGGGGGGAAATGGAGGGATGGTAGTTTGGAATGGGGTAATATTCCATGGAGCGGAGAAGTGCCGCTGTTGCCTTACTTGCCACAGATCATGTATCTGATTCATGCGGAGGTCGGTTCCAGTTTTTCGATCCATCTGGAGGGATGTTCACCAGTGCTGAGGAAAGTTTGGAGGGCTTCTGTGCATGGGTTTGAATGGGCTTGCCTGGAGCATATTAACCCCAATTAGGATATTTCTTTCAGTAACATGATCTCTGATGCTTGGAATATTAAGTTCTTTCTGCATATGAGACAGAAGATTGCCAGTCACATCTTTCAGAGTGCTATAATTGCCGGAAAGGTAAGCACCATACTGCACTATGTCACAACAATTTAAGGGAACCCCAGGCTAGTAGGGACGTTTCTCCAGTAGAGATAGAAAGCGAGTCCGAGCCTGAAGTGGTAGCCAGCGTGATTAGTGCGGGCAAAGTCTCTAATCTGAGTGAGAATCACAGAGTTGCTGCCCTACCAGTCATGGCAGGGTTGTGAACGGAACAGATCCGAAACAACCCGATTATTCTTTGACTCGAGGGCACAAGTGTCCATGATAACAAGAAGTTGGTGGCTAAGTTAAAGTTGAAGGCCACCGACAAAGTTAATGCGACATTGGGAGGTGCTATAAGTCAGGGCCCACCCAAGTCTTACGATGTTGTGGATGTCACTGTTAAATTGGGTGGACATTGCAGAAATATTAAAGCTTTGGTAGTAAAGACATTACCTGCGGCTGTTACGACCAGAGGTCTTGCTGCAGCAACCAAGCGATTGAAAGACCTTGGTGTGAAGCTGGCAGACCAGGACATTACCACTGACACAGTCAGAAATGTAGGTATCCTGGTAGGAGCCAACTATCTAGATGACTTCCTGTCTACACGACGGTCTGTTAAGGAAGGAATTGGTTTATACAGATCCCCAGTAGGATATATCATCAGTGGCAAAATTCCAAATGAATTCCCTGCAATATCAGAGAGGGGTGAAGTTGACACCACAATAGCTGGGGGAGTAGTGATAATGAATATTAGTGTACACGATGAACCGCCAGGTAAGCCAAACCAAGTAGGGAGTGACGGACACTCAGCCACCTTGGGGAGATGCTTTTATGGGGTACCTAAAGAGGGAGATAGATTGTCGTTAAACCCAGGGAACCTCGTATCAGTGCGAAGAAGGGCTACCAGGGCGTATGGGCCACTGGGTGGGAAAGTACGAAGCTGCTCAGACAAGGCTAGACGTGTGAAAGACATTAAAGTTAAAGGGAAGGGTGTTAAGACCACCGGAACCCACAAGTTTACACCCTCAGCGGTCCACACGGCGGAAATTGGACAGTCGGAGTTAGACCAGAGTCTGCTCGACGAGAGTGACCGGATGGCACTCGTGTCCAGGGCCCGCTGTAAGGGCTTGCGGAAGGTGAACTTGATGTAGACTTATCGACTACCTTCGCCAGCGGGATGTGGAAACTTTTTTGAGTCGCTCAAGTTCCACAGGGTAAGTGAGCCGTAAGGAGCCTTAAACATACCATGGATCGGTCCTCGGAGTTCATGAACCAACACACCCAACCAAACACTCACAGTTGGCAAAGGTAGAAAGATTACACATGTTAATTGATAGATTTATTCTCCTAAGAAGGCCTAGGTAAGTTTGTACAGTTAGTAACTAATATTAGGATTATTGAGGCGACTTTAGATATTAATAATATAGCTCTAGCACCTTAATAGAGGTATAGGCAGCGGCATCTGAGCTCTGTATTTTCTCATCACCCAGAGTTTATCAATGCTCCTATGATGACCTAGCTGCAAGCAAAACTGCACTAACTAACGTAGCATCCAGAATGACCCAAGAATACCAGCAGTGAGACCTACAAACCAAATAAACTGACGATTAAAGGAAGATTGCCCCTCAAACCCAAAGCACCACCCCGCTGCCAAACAAACGCTTACCACCCTACAGCTTCATCTTGCCGCACCAACATCTCCGACTACTGTGTTAAAATGAGAAGTAACATCAGAAGAACCAATTCCAAAATCAGCAAGAAAACACCAAGAAATCTACTAGTCAACTTGTCTACCCAGGACGCCGGTACACCCTCCACCCCCCTAACCACCACCCAGGGCGCCATCAACAACAAACATGGCTGCCTCCCCACAAGCTCCCCTTCACTGGTTTCACCCCAGATAATCTCTCAGGTATGACGAATGATCCAGATACACTAAAGTCATACATCATCAAATTAATCAATGAAAATATTGACCAACGTAAAGCACTTCTGCAACAAGATACCAGGATGACACAACTTGAAAACAAAATCCTCAGCCTTGAACAAAAGTTAACAACAACTGGAATGACTGATTTTGGCAAAACCCTCCAAACTGTCATTGATAGCCACACTGAACAGATAACATCTATAAACACAAAGGTTGAGGAAGCAGTAAAGGAGTGGAAGAACAACATGGATAACCAGTTTAATGACTACCTTGCACTCCAAGAGGAAAAAACCAAGCAAGATAAGTTATCAGACGCAGTAATAGTGAACAGTCCATTCTTTCCCAGTGATATGACCCAAGAAAACAGTAAAGACATTACTATACAGATCATCAAAGATCGAATAAACGTTAATGTACCAGTGACAGATATAAAAGAAGCACGATTACTAGGCTCCCATGGTAGAAAAGTGTTATGATTAGATTCACCACATGACAGGAAAACAGATCTAATTAGATCATCTATTATAGCCAGGAAAGAGGTATACATAAACGAGTGTCTGACCAAAAAACGTCAGAACCTCTGGTATAGAATCAGAAAACTTAAGCTAGAGAATAATGATAAAATCCACCAATGTTTCACCCGGGATGGAAAAATTCTAGTGAAGAAAACAAGTGTAGGTCAGTTGTATACTATCACAAATGAGAATGAACTATCAAGATTCCTTAGGGATGCAAATATTACAGAGACTGTCTAAACACAATGTCCAAAACCAAACCCCTACGTATAGTGTAGTGTATGTTTTGCCCATCTACCTCATTTAAGTATTTGTCTATCCTTTGATGAATATTTTTGACAAATAGTTTTATTTTTATTTTTAAATACATACAGTTTTTACTTGTGCCCAGTTTTCAACCCACTTTCCTATATATTTTTATCAGCTTAATTGCTTAGAATTTATTATTACTTTTGATCACCTTATTTGCTAAAAATTGTATTTACCTTTTATCCTTTTCTCCAACCTCATTTGTATATATTATTGATCACCTTAACTGCCTAAAATTTTATTTCAAGCTATTTTTTAATATTAATAAATTTTAGTAATTTTCCAACCAGTTCTATTAGCTAGTTAAATAATAAATCAATTACATAGTAAAGATATTTCCCAAATCTCTGTGACTTTTGTTCAAAAGTGTGTTAATCCAATAGCTAGTAAAATCAATTCATCAGATATCATATTTTTAAGTTTAGCATTATTCATTGTTCTTAAGTCTTTTTAGAATCACACTCATATATAAACAATTGTTTAATTAATTAACTAACTCAGGTGCTAACTCAGGTGCTATAGTTTTATATTCTTTTTAGCTGTAAATTGACTACCTTAGCTTATTTATTCATTTTTGTAAACATATCCAACGTACTAACTCACGTGCCAAGAACTCCTATTGCATTGTCCTATTCTTAAGTCTACTTGCATTCTTCTATTTTTAAGTTTAATTATAGAATCACACTATATCTTATGATTCCAAACATTGATCCTGATACCAACCTTTTATTAAATGACTTACATGAACCTAACAACAACTGGCACCTAAAATGGAGGAACATTGCAAACAATGTGGTAGCAGAGATAACACCAGGAGGCAGCTCAGATGAAAATTCACACATGCATGAACTTTTAAATCTCTGCACCAAGTTCACCTTAAACCAGGAAATAGTAGAGCCCACAAGATTAGAGAATACGCTGGACCTCATCTTCACCAACAATGATGATCTGATACGAAATGTCATCATATCAAAAACAATATACTCAGATCACAACATAATAGAGGTCCAGACATGCATGCGGGGAGCTCCAGATCAACAAAATGTGATCAGCCGTGAGGGAGCTTTCTCCAAATTCAACTTCAATAACAAAAACATAAGGTGGGGCCAAGTAAACCAAGTCCTAAATGATATAAACTGGGAAGATTGCCTAAGCATCACGGATCCCAACCTATGTCTAGAACAAATTAACTCTGTGGTACTTGAGGTTTGCTCAAGGCAAATTCCCTTAAGGAAAAGGAAGAGAAGATGCAAACTAGAAAGAGAAGGCTCTCCTATACAGGCGAAGGCACAGAATAACGGAGCGGCTACAGGAGGCCAATATCTCTGAAATACGTAGGGAGACACTAGTCAGAGAAATAGCAAACATCGAATTAAAACTAAAGGAATCTTATAGGAATCAAGAGACACGGGAAGAACTAAGAGCCATAAATGAAATTGAAAGAAACACTAAGTATTTCTTTTCCTATGCAAAATCAAAGTCGAGAACAACAACCAGTATTGGGCCCCTACTTAAACCGGATGGGTCCTACACAGATGACAGCAAGGAAATGAGTGAGTTACTTAAATCCCAGTATGACTCAGTCTTTAGCGAGCCACTAACCAGACTGAAAATCGAAAACCTAAATGATTTTTTCATGAGAGTGCCACAGAACTTGACAGACGCATGCCTTTCTGACATCATCACGACGCCAAATGACTTCGAAAAGGCAATAAATGACATGCCCATGCACTCCGCTCCAGGCCCAGACTCATGGAACTCCGTGTTCATCAAGAACTGCAAGAAGCCCTATCACATGCTTTTAACATCCTATGGAGAGGAGCATGGACACTGGGATCGTCCGCAGCTACTAAAACAACAGACATAGCCCCGCTCCACAAAGGGGCAGTAAAGCAATAGCAAAGAACTACAGACCAATTGCGCTAACGTCCCATATCATAAAAATCTTTGAAAGGGTTCTAAGAAGCAAGATCGCCACCCATCTTGATACCCATAAATTGCACAACCCAGGACAGCATGGGTTTAGAGCAGGCCGCTCCTGTCTGTCCCAACTACTGGACCACTACGACAAGGTCCTGGATGCTCTAGAAGATAAACAGAATGCAGATGTTATATACACAGATTTTGCAAAAGCCTTTGACAAGTGTGACCATGGTGTAATAGCACACAAAATGCGTGATAAAAGAATAACAGGAAAAGTTGGTAGATGGATCTATAATTTCCTAACACGTAGAACACAAAGAGTAGTAGTCAACAGAGTAAAGTCTGAGGCAGCTACTGTGAAAAGCTCTGTTCCACAAGGCACAGTACTTGCTCCCATCCTATTCCTCATCCTCATATCAGACATTGACAGGGATATAAGCCACAGTGCTGTGTCTTCCTTTGCAGATGACACCCGAATCTGTATGACAGTGTCCACCGTTTAAGACACTGCAAGACTCCAAGCAGACATAAACCAAATCTTTAAATGGGCTGCAGAAAACAATATGAAGTTCAATGATGAGAAATTTCAATTACTCAGATACGGAAAACGTGAAGAAATTAAAATCTCATCGGAGTACAAAACTAATTCCAACCACACAATAGAGCGAAAAATTAATGTCAAAGACCTGGGAGTGATCATGTCAGAGGATCTCACCTTCAAGGACCATAACAATGTAGCAATTACATCTGCTCGAAAAATGACAGGATGGATAATGAGAACCTTCAAAACCAGGGATGCCAAGCCCATGTTGACACTTTACAGATCGCTTGTTCTATCTAAGCTGGAATATTGCTGCACACTAACTGCACCTTCAAGGCGGTGAAATTGCTGACCTTGAAAATGTGCAGAGAACCTTCACCGCACGCATAAGTGCGATAAACCACCTCAACTACTGGGAACGCTTGAAGTTCCTAAACCTGTACTCTCTAGAACGCAGGCGGGAGAGATACATTATTATATACACATGGAAAATTCTCGAGGCTTAGTACCAAACTTGCACACAAAAATCACTCCGTACGAAAGCAAAAGACTCGGCAGGCGATGTAACATCCCCCAATGAAGAGCAGGGTGCCACTAGCACGTTGAGGGACAACACATTAAGTATGAGGGCCCAAGATTGTTCAACTGCCTCCCAGCATACATCAGGGGATTACCAACAAGCCCCAGGCTGTCTTCAAGCAGGCACTGGACAGGCACCTCAAGTCGGTACCTGATCAGCCGGGCTGTGGTTCGTACGTTGGACTGCGTGCGGCCAGCAGTGATTACGTGATAGAAAATGACAACACGAAAGTTAACTCCTACATTGTTGTTTGAGGAATATAGGGGCACTGGCAAGAGCGCCGCCCTCTGCCACCATCTCCTCCAAGGTAAGTGTAAATATTTCTTATTTATATAAGTGTGAATATTTCTTATTTATAAATTAAAGTGTAAATATTTCTTATTTATAAATTGAAGTGTAAATATTTCTTATTTATAAATTTTGTACATTGTTTGTGTGAATAGTGGTGGTGGCTTTCTGCTGCTGCCGACCACCACCACGGCTTATGGTCAGTGGCCCTTATACCCAACAACAACAACACTACCACAAGTCCTTACATTTGTAATGACATGTTTTATTCATTCTAGAGTTTATATCATGTTTCTATGTTATTAATATTGTTTATTATGTCATATTAGATGAATTGTGCTAGATAAATAATTATTATTATTATTATAATCAAATAGAAGCGCTAAACCGCTAGATAAATAAGCTGTAGAGTTGATATTATTGTCATATTGAAGGATTATCTTGTCCTGCCTCCAAACTCTCCCAACTCTCTCATACGCCAACAAGAGTCTTCAATAAAGGTAAAACTTATTTAACTGTTCATTTGTCCATTATAATTAGTGCTTTATATTTATTTCTCATTGTTTTCTGTATGTAAAACTATAGTATTTATTCTTTAAAAAAATTATTTTTTGTGAATATTTTTGGGTGGAAACACATTATTTCTTATGGGAAATAAGGGTTCGACTTTCGAACAATTCGTTAAGGTCTATCTCCTGGAACGCATTATGACCGAAAGTCGAGGGTCCACTGTACATGTATTCTCCAGTGAAGCGTCAGTATATACGACGCTACTTGCGCTCTGGTAGTGTGCCATATGCTACTCCAAGGGGAAGGAGTACATCTCGGAGTACATCCCGTGGCACTACAACAGGAACGGATAGTGAAAATGAAGATGATGTTACAATGGGGATGAAAAATGTGCATGTATCATCAGATGGTAGTGGTGCCATGCACCATGAGGCACCAGCAGCGGCCCATGCTGGTACCCACACTGCTGAGTCAGCTGAGCTACAACAAAGCCCACCCTCACCCACCCACCTCCACAACCACAACCACCTGTCAATATCCAGTGTGAAAAATATTGGGTATTTTCCCGAAAGGTTATACTCGATAGCCTTTCTAATGTGAATATTCTTAATGTGTGGCTGTTGGTTCGTATTTTTCTTGAGATGGGGAGAGAACCATCGCTACGGTGGCGTGGGTACGCCGAGCTGGGTCATACGAGGCCAGGGGGCAGGCTGTCTCGTGGGATAAGCGAATGAAGGTAGAACGATGGGAGAGTTCTGGTTATAAAGGAGACGGGAATCGGCGTTTACAACGACCAAATCGCGGTTAATGGTCTCTCTTCACAATAGTGAATGTTGTGAATATTCGCCGGGCATAATGTGGGACATTAAGTCCAAGAAACTATAATAATAGAGTGATAATGTGTTAAATAGTGAACGACGCCGCCATTAAAGTGTTGAAATGTGCGTCGGTTCGATCAGTGTTCATCGTACACAATTATGAATTGATTAACTTCTAACGAGAGTAAATTAATGGGACATTAAACCGACGTGTGAATAGTGTGTAAAGTGTTGCGTATAAACTCTAATAAAGGGGTATAGTGAGAGGATATGAATCACTACCCCGACCAACCACGTTAAATAACGCCCGGTCTCGTGGGCGTATGAGAATTCAAGGAATCAATCTTCTCTTGACTCATCGGGACAACCATCAACATCATCGTCTTGCCGGAAGAATAATCTACCGAGCAGGACCACGTGATCCGTCGAAGAATAGCGACAAGAATGCTGTTTCTTCCCCACTGTAAGTACTCTTGTTATCTTAGCAACCGTCTGGCCAGTAGGTATGTTGGGATAATGTGGGTTTACGGTGGGAATGATAATGACGGGATCTTCAAGTGAACAGCAATGGCACGGATAAAGGGTGAGTGATACTAAGTTGTACTCTTTCCTCCTTCTCCCCAATCAGTCAGACATTAACCCATACAGTCCACAAAATTTAACAATACCGTAACCATTGGTGTTACTCATTCTTAATAAACTGGTCAAGGATAGATGTATTTAGAGTGAGAATATCGGAGGGTCCCCTTAAATGTGACCAGGAGTGGGGCAAGTTTTCTCACACGCCTCAACGGGGGTAACCGCGGTAAAATTATACTAGTCGGTCCACTCCCCGGGAGATTATTTTGTTGTAAGTGGCGGTGAAGCCCAGACAGGTAATCTCTTAATTCCCCACATCCAGTATCCACCAGCAGACTGTACCTGGGATTGGCAGCAAGGTGCCAATTTTGTTCCCAATCCCCATCACTTTGCTGAAAGTCAAAGTGAAATACGATTATCTTGTACACTTGGGAACAATGCCACTGAATTGGAATGTTTCGAGTTATTCCTTGATGAACCCCTGATGGAAATTATTGTCAGGGAAAGCAACACATGCTACGAGTACACCATGGCAAACACAATTCTTTCACCATGATCACGCCTTCACCAGTGGAAGGAGACAACTGTGGCTGAGATGTATCTTTTGTTTGCCACAATAATGCATATGCCACATGAGTATAAGTACAGTGTCAAATCATACTAATCGACAGACCGCCTGATTTCAACCCCAGCTTTCAGTGATATAATATGCTACATAACCTGTATCAATATAGATTTAGAATTATTATTAATCTTCCCAAAATGCTAGGCGATGGGAAGTACAGTGCCGGCACTCTGAAGGAGGGGTGTTAATGTTGCAGTTTTATAACTGTAGTGTAAAGCACCCTTCTGGCAAGACAGTGATGGAGTGAATGATGATGAAAGTTTTTCTTTTTCGGGCCACCCTGCCTTGGTGGGAATCGGCCGATGTGTTAATAAAAAAAAAAAATATGTAAATCACACATTGTAACCAATATTTCATATATAAACCCCACATTGTAATCTTTACAGATAAATAAACATTTGTATTTGTATTGAATTTGTATAATACCATTGAATCGATTTGTGCTACTATTACGTATGCTACACTTCTCAGACAAAACAAGATCTGACAGAAAAGACAGGTTAAATAAGATTAGGAATGTGTTTATGTATCTGAAAGAGAAATTCAATATGTATTTTTATCCCTTCAGGAAGCTTCGTTATTGATGAGTCTTTGATTTTGTTCAAAGGCAGACTGTCATTCAAGCAGTATATACCAAGCAAGAGGAAATGCTTTGGTATAAAGTCGTTTGTACTTTGTGATTGCTGCAGTGGTCTTGTATTGGATATTATTGTGTACACTGGAAGTAATACATTGCAAGATACCAGGAAGTTATTGGGTATCTCTGGTGATGTGGTTAGAACAATGATGGAACCATAGCTTGGTAAGCAGCATACATTATATACTGATAACTGGTACACATGCCCCTTACTCAGTGATTTTTTTGCGAGAGAACATGACAGATGTGTGCGGTACAGTGCATGCAAATCGTAAGCATATGCCTAGGTTCGATGCAGGCACTCGTAGAGGTGAGGTGCAGGCGTTTGCTACCAATGACATCATGGCATTTCGGTAGCATGACAAACGACATGTCACACTGTTGACATCAGTTCACCGAAACGAAATGACAGACAGTGGCAGGCAGAATAGAGAGACCAATGAACCCATTCTAAAACCTGCAACTGTGATGGACTACACCCTGAATATGTGCTCACTGGACAAATGTGACATGCAAATTGGGTTTGCTGATTGTGTTCGCAAGAGTTATAAGTGCTACATAAAACTTTTTTTCCATCTTCTGGATATTTCTATGCTCGTACTTCTGGCAGTTTGGGGGAGACACAGATGATGATCAAACTAAATGCAAATTATGTGATCAGGCATATGGTCACTGTCTTGAACACCATGTGCTGAATTGTCCACTTATTGAGGAATATGGAGATAGACAGTATAATAACCTATGTCACATGTCAAGATATCTTATTCATGAAATAAGATACCAATTGTACTAAGCAAATTTCCTAAATTTGCTTGTAACAGATAATTGATATGTAGATATAAACCCAAATGTACAATTGTTAACCCCTTTGGGGCCTTGTGCCTAGGCCTTTTGTGTATCCATATGCTCTTGCGCTACCGTCCACAGGATGGATATGGGGTGCACAATAAACTAGCCACTTCGGTGGCAAAATCTAATCTATGCTCAATGCTTATACGTATAAGATGAGAACCAGAAACAAACCAGCATATGGCGAATTTTGTTTGTCAGTCATCAGACAAATAATATTCAAGTGCCAAGTAACAACACCTGCAATAGAAAACCCTCTTGTCTGAGGCCTGGTGATCACTAACTAATACAAGTGCCTCCTACTACGAAGAAAATGCTCAGAAGATGTGTTTTGTCTGTGCACATACAAAAAAATGCCCACAAGAACGCAAAGACATTTGTTTTATGTGTGATGAGTGTAAAACACCACTGTGCATGACACCAGGTTTCAGAGACTTCCACAAGCTGCAGCACTTCTAGAAACATGTCCAGTGACTATGTAAATATACGATAGAAAAATAGTAATAAACAACATTTTTTATTGATGGTCAGTGTAAACATGCTTTGTAAACAATATAATGACAACAATGTTTGTGCGGTTATTGCGTACCATACAACGAGTGAATATATATGAAATCTGTGTTATACGTATTGGTCTCATAAACCATAAAAGTTACTTGAAAAAAATTAAAAAAGAAAAGAAAAAAGTAGAAAAAAAATTACTGCTGACATGTTTCATTACCTTTGTAACTTGTGAGTTCATTACCTTTGTAGCTTGTTAGTTCATTACCTTTGTAACTTGTGAGTTT
>WNWK01040504.1:0-16937 GCA_009830355.1 Cherax destructor
TCACTTTTTAGTTATAGCTTCAGTGGGAGTAAAAGGTAGATGGGATACAAGGAAAATAGAAGCAGTAAGTAAGAGAGAGGTGAAGGTTTATAAACTAAAAGAGGAGGCAGTTAGGGTAAGATATAAACAACTATTAGAGGATAGATGGGCTAGTGAGAGTGTAGGCAATGGGGTCGAAGATGTATGGGGTAGATTTAAAAATGTAGTGTTACAGTGTTCAGCAGAAGTTTGTGGTTACAGGCGAGTGGGTGCGGGAGGGAAGAAGAGCGATTGGTGGAATGATGATGTAAAGAGAGTAGTAAGGGAGAAAAAGTTAGCATATGAGAGGTTTTTACAAAGTAGAAGTGATGCAAGGAGGGAAGAGTATATGGAGGGAAAAAGAGAGGTTAAGAGAGTGGTCAAGCAATGTAAAAAGAGAGCAAATGATAGAGTGGGTGAGATGTTATCAACAAATTTTGTTGAAAATAAGAAAAAGTTTTGAAGTGAGATTAATAAGTTGAGGAAGCCTAAGGAACAAATGGATTTGACAGTTAAAAATAGGAGAGGAGAGTTATTAAATAGAGAGTTAGAGGTATTGGGAAGATGGAGGGAATATTTTGAGTTGTTAATTGTTGATGAAGACAAGGAAGCTGTGATTTTGTGTACAGTCATAAATCGTGTTACGATGCTGTCAGCTTACGATATTTATAACGTAAAAAATGATTGCGAGTAACGATGTTTGCTTCGCGTAACGACATTCGTACCGGACGTGTCGCGTGGCGCCCAGCTGAGTGCGCACTCCAGGGAGCGTCAGTGTGCTATTGTTTACAAGCGAGAGCGACCACCAACCCACACCCACGCATTTATGCCAGTATATTGTCATTATTCCACTGTTTTTAGTGCTTGCAACTGCTAAATAAGCTACCATGGGTCTAAGGAAAGATCCTAGTGGTAAGCCTGTGGCAAAGAGGAACAGAAATACATGTACGATAGAACTGAAGAAGGAGATAATAGAAAAATATGAAAGTGGAGTGCGTATCAGTGAGCTGGCCAGGCTGTATGGTAAAGCCTTTTCTACCATCGCTACCATTGTGGCCAAGAAAAATTCACGTAAAATCAAGGAAGCTGTTGTTGCAAAAGGTTCATCTGTGTTCACAAAACACAGACCACAAGTGCTGGAAGATGTGGAAAGGTTGTTGTTGGTGTGGATCAATGAGAAACAGTTAGCAGGAGATACTGTTTCGGAGGCAATAATATGTGAAAAAGCAAGGCAGTTGCCTGCAACGAGTGATGAAGTGAGCGAATTTAAAGCCAGCAGAGGCTGGTTTCACAAATTTAAGAATCGAAGTGGCATACATAGTGTTGTGAGGCATGGTGAGGCAGCCAGTTGTGACAAAATTGCAGCTGAAAAATATGTGCCTGAATTCCAGGAGTACATAGAGGCTGAACAATTCCTCCCCCAACAAGTGTTTAATTGTGATGAAACAGGCCTGTTTTGGAAGAAAATGCCCAACAGGACCTTCATTACTCAGGAAGAAAAGGCACAGCCAGGACATAAGCCTATGAAAGACAGGCTAACTTTGATGCTTTGTGCTAATGCCAGTGGTGATTGCAAAGTGAAGCCTTTACTGGTGTATCTTTTTGAAAATCCCCGAGTGTTTGGCAGATGCGGTGTCAGCAAGTCTAACTTGTGTGTGATGTGGAGGTCTAACAAAAAGGCATGGGTCACAAAGGACATTTTCTTAGAGTGGTTCAATGGCGTGTTTGGCCCCAGTGTGAAGAAATATCTATTGGACAATAATTTGCCACTTAAGTGCATCCTGATAATGGAAAATGCTCCTTGTCATCCTCCAAACTTGGTAGAGAAAATTGTGGAGGAGTTTAAATTTATCAAAGTGAAGTTCTTGCCCCCTAATACCACTCCTCTCCTCCAGCCCATGGACCAGCAGGTCATTTCCAACTTTAAAAAACTCTACACCAAAGCAATGTTTCAAAAGTGCTTTGATGTGACCACAGACATGAATATAACCCTAAGAGAATTTTGGAAAAACCATTTCCATATGCTGCATTGTGTAAACCTTATAGGTAAGGCTTGGGAGGGAGTGACTACCAGGACTTTGAACTCTGCCTGGAGAAAATTGTGGCCAGACTGTGTCCTAGAGAGGGATTTTGAAGGTTTTGGGGCTGAGCCTCAGAACCCTGAGCCTGAGCCTGTTGAGGAAGAAATTGTGGAATTGGGCAAGTCTTTGGGGTTAGAGGTGAGTGGTGAGGATGTGGAACAGTTGGTGGATGAGCACAAGGAAGAGCTAACCACTGAAGATCTGCAAGAGCTTCAACAGCAACTGGAACAAGAGACCAGTGGTCAGGACAATGGTTCAGAGGAGGAGGAGGTGGAACCGAGATGGAAGAAGGTGCCTTCTTCAAGGATTATGGAGATCTGTACCAAATGGAGTGATGTGCAAGCATTTATGGATGAATATCACCCTAACCATGCTGTTGCAGGCCGTGCTGGCAACCTGTACAATGACACAGTGGTGTGTCATTTCAGGGATGTGTTAAAGAATCCCCAGAGACAGAGCTCCCTGGACAAATTTATTGTTAGAAGGAGGTCCAGTGACTCTCAAGCTGGTCCTAGTGGCATTAAAAGAAAAAGGGAAGTAACCCCAGAAAAGAACTTGGTACCTGCAGTGTTAATGGAAGGGGATTCCCCTTCCAAACACTAGCATACTACTCCACCTTCTCCCCTCCTCCCGTCCTCCACACATCAACAACTCTTCAATAAATGTAAGTGACATGTTATTGTACAATATTTACATGTGTATTTAGTTATTCTTCATTAAATTGTGTATTATTTAATGTCAAAAAGTTCTAAAAAATATTTTATTTAACTACTTTTGGAAGTCTTGGACGGATTAAATTTATTTCCATTATTTCTTATGGGGAAAATTGATTCGGGTAACGATTGTTTCGCCTTAAGATATGCCCTCTCTGACGGATTAATATCGTAAGTCGAGGTACCACTGTATAGGGCAAGGAGGAATAACATCTTGTTGGAGTGTGGAAGGGCCAGTTGTGAGTGTGGGGGAAGTTCGTGAGGCAGTGGGTAGAATGAAACAGGGTAAGGCAGCTGGGATTGATGGGATAAAGATAGAAATGTTAAAAGCAGGTGGGGATATAGTTTTGGAGTGGTTGGTGCTATTATTTAATAATTGTTTGGAAGAGGGTAAGGTACCTAGGGATTGGCAGAGAGCATGTATTGTTCCTTTGTATAAAGACAAAGGGGACAGAAGAGAGTGCAAAAATTATAGGGGAATAAGTCTGTTGAGTGTACCTGGTAAAGTGTATGGTAGAGTTATTATTGAAAGAATTAAGAGTAAGACAGAAAGAAAGGATAGCAGATGAACAAGGGGGTTTAGGAAAGGTAAGGGGTGTGTAGACCAAGTGTTTACAGTGAAACATATAGGTGAACAGTATTTGGATAAGGGTAAAGAAGTTTTTGTCGCATTTATGGATTTGGAAAAGGCGTATGATATGGTGGATAGGGGGGCAATGTGGCAGATGTTGCAGGTGTATGGAATAGGAGGTAGGTTACTGAAAGCAGTGAAGAGTTTTTATGAGCATAGTGAGGCTCAGGTTAGAGTGTGTAGGAGGGAGGGGGACTATTTCCCAGTAAAAGTGGGCCTTAGACAAGGATGTGTGATGTCACCGTGGTTGTTCAATATATTTATAGATGAGGTTGTAAGAGAAGTGAATGCGAGGGTCTGGGGTTAAAAGATAAAAAATCAAATACAAAGTGGGAGTTGTCACAGTTGCTTTTGGGAGATTCTGAAGAGAAATTGCAGAGGTTGGTGGAGGAATTTGGTAGGGTGTGTAAAAGAAGAAAATTGAAAGTGAATATAGGAAAGAGTAAGGTGATTAGGATAACAAAAAGATTAGGTGATGAAAGATTGGATATCAGATTGGAGGGAGAGAGTATGGAGGAGGTGAATGTTTTCAGATATTTGGGAGTGGACATGTCAGCAGATGGGTCTATGAAGGATGAGGTGAATCATAGAATTGATGAGGGGAAAAGGGTGAGTGGAGCACTTCGGAGTCTGTGGAGACAAAGAAATTTGTCCATGGAAGTAAAGAGGGGAATGTATGAGAGTATAGTTATACCAACACTCTTATATGGGTGTGAAGCATGTGTTATGAATGTTGCAACGAGGAGAAGGCTGGAGGCAGTGGAGATGTCATGTCTGAGGTCAATGTGTGGTGTGAATATAATGCAGAGAATTCAGAGTTTGTAAATTAGGAGGAGGTGCCGTATTACCAAAACTATTATCCAGAGAGCTGAGGAGGGGTTGTTGAGGTGGTTCGGACATGTAGAGAGAATGGAATGAGACAGAATGACTTCGAGAGTGTATAAATCTGTAGTGGAGGGAAGGTGGGGTAGGGGTCAGCCTAGAAAAGGTTGGAGGGAGGGGGTAAAGGAGGTTTTGTGTGCGAGGGGCTTGTACTTCCAGCAAGCATGTGTGAGCGTATTTGATAGGAGTGAATGGAGACAAATGGTTTTTAATACTTGACGTGCTGTTGGAGTGTGAGCAAAGTAACATTTATGAAGGGTTGTACAAGAATGGTGTACAATACCGACAATGTGAAATTAAGACACATGTGCAATATCTGGGTATCTTTATAGTAAACGTTTTGCCATCCAGTGGCTTTATCAATACAAAATTCTAGGACATAATATCTACTCTTCATATTATGTCCTAGAATTTTGTATTGATTAACCCTTTGACTGTTTCGGACGTATATTTACGTCTTACGAGCCAATGTTTCGGACGTATTTATACGCCTAAATTCTAGCGGCCTCAAATCAAGCAGGAGAAAGCTGTTAGGCCTACATGTGAGAGAATGGGTCTGTGTGGTCAGTGTGCGCAGTATAAAAAAAATCCTGCAGCAAGCAGTACATAATGAGAAAAAAAAAACTCCGACCGTTTTTTTTAATTAAAACGCCGTCTTTGAGGTGTATTTTCGTATAGTATTTATGGTTGTATTCTCTTTTTCATGGTCTCATTTGATAGAATGGGAAACATATTACAGGAATAGAGATGATTTTGATTAGTTTCATGATGTAAACGATCTTGAAAATGAGCTCAAAATAGCGGAAATGTTCGATTTTTGCCAATGTTCAAAAGTAAACAAATCACACCATGCGTCCAATACACATCAACTGGTGAGTCTAATATTCTTTCACAAGTGCACAGATATTATTTATACAGTTTTTACAATAATGCAATAGTCTGCATAACAATAAATCTTCTATTTTTTGTATGAATAAAAAATCAAAATAGAAAGCAAGAGTAATGTAAGAGGGGCCTAAAGACATGACTAATGAACAGATAACATCTTATTTTAGTGCTAGGGATGTCTGCATTGTTTATTCTGGACCCTATTTTGAAATTGACATCTTTTTTATTTTGCATGAAATTGGCGAAATTGCCATTTTCTGACCACTTTATTGGGTAGTTGAAATCGGTAAATTGGTAATTTCTTGTACTCAATCGATAGAACAAATGGAGTTCTAAAAAAATAGCTATGAGTTTGGTTGACTGTCCCAATGGAATTGGCTTAAAATAGGGCTCAAAGTCGGCGAAATCGCCGATGCGTATATATCACTGACATCGCTAACTTTGCGAGAGCGTAATTCCGTAAGTTTTTAATCAAATTTCATACTTTTGGTGTCATTACAATCGGGAAAAGATCCTCTATCATTTCATAAGAAAAAATAATTTATTTTTTTTTCCAAAATTTTCCGACATAGAATGACAGTTTCAGAATGGGGCCTCCGACAGTCAAAGGGTTAAGCTACTGGATGGCGAAACGTTTACTATAAAGATACCCAGATGTTGCACATGTGTCTTAATTTCACATTTATGAAGGGATTTAGGGAAACTGGCAGGCCAGACTTGAGTCCAGGAGATGGGAAGTACAGTGGACCCCCGAGTTTCGTAAAAACTTCACTCCTGAAGTCTGCTCAAGTGCCATTAACGAACGAATTTACTCCCTTAAGGAAAAATTTCACGTAGGTTAGTCTATTTCAGACCCCCAAAAATACACTTCCACAAGAACTTACAAAATTATACTTACATAATTGCACGATTTCCGGGGTATTCGTTAGCCGAGGGTCCACTGTACAGTGTCTGCACTCTGAGGGAGGGGTGTTAATGTTGCAGTTTTATAACTATAGTATAAAGCACCCCTCTGGCAAGACAGTGATGGAGTGAATGATGATGAAAGTTTTTCTTTTTCAGGCCACCCTGCCTTGGTGGGAATACACTTACAAAAGCACTTACAATAATAAATTACATAATAGGTCGAGTTAGGAGGCGTTCGATTTCCGGGGGTCCACTGTATTTTACTTTATTACTAAAGTGAGCTAGCCAAAAATTTTATAAGATTTATAGTAGTAAGGTAGTAAAAAGCAAGTAACAGTACATATTACAATTAGGCCGTTTGTCTGGTGGGTAGAGCTCTCGCTTCACACACGGAGGGCCCGGGTTCGATTCCCGGCGGGTGGAAACATTTTGACGTGTTTCCTTACACCTGTTGTCATGTTCACCTAGCAGCAAATAGGTACCTGGGTTGTTAGTCGACTGGTGTGGGTCGCATCCTGGGGGACAAGATTAAGGACCTCAATGGGAATAAGACAGACAGCCCTCGATGACGCACTAACTTTCTTGGGTTATCCTGGATGGCTAACCGTCCGGGGTTAAAAATCCGAAGAAATCTTATCTTATCTTGTTACAATTTACACTGTTACAGTTTTAATCATGTACTGTACATTTGAAACGCAGCTATCTCCCCAGTCCCAGCCTAGGGTCGACACAGCATCTAATGATGCCTTATTGTAATAATATTGGTAGAATTACCGACAATATGTTAAGTAAAAGGACACAAATGCAACTAATGTGACATTTTATTGTGGCAACGTTTCGCTCACCAGGAGCTTTGTAACGGCTTGACAAAGCTCTTGGAGAGTAAACGTTGCCACAATAAAATGTCACATTAGTTGCATTTGTGTCCTTTTACTTAACATACCTTATTGTCTATTCCCTCATGCAGACTCAGAGTGGACAAAAGTATAAGAATACAGGAAACAAATAAAAAGGGGAAATAACTAGAATTTGAGAGAAAAGAAGCTAGTAGTGTATTGTGTGTGTTAGGAATATGCTGCTACCACCTGCTCTTTTAACAGTGGAAGAGATGAAAGTAACTAAAGTCATAGCAGAAGGAAGAGACACAGAATTTGGCTTAGAGCAGGATAGGTAAAACAAGGTATTGGTTCTCATAAGTAGTGGCTCTCAGGGCAGCTTGGTCTGAGAATTTTTGCAGTAGGCAGCTTACCAGAGGCTTGACTCTCCAGAAGAAAAAAGGTATCAGTAAACTTCCCAATTTAATCTTTTCAGGGTCCAAGGCCATTTTTGGAAAAAGTGCGCCAGTGTCCAAGAATTTTTGAAAAAAAAAAAAAAATTCTTACAGAATTAACCCTTTCAGGGTCGCCAGGCTCTCTCCCAAACTCATTCTCAGGGTCGCCATTTTTTCGGGAAAAAAATTCTTATGAAATGATAGAGAATCTTTTTCCGATCATAACGCCACCAAAATGATAAAATTCGATCAAAAACTAACGGAATTATGCTCTCGCGAAGTTAGCGGTATCGATGACATTTACACATCGGCGATTTCGCCCACTTTGAACCCTTTTTTTGGCAAATTCCAATGGTTCCGTCTACTGACATTATAGCTATTTCGCTAGAATTCCATTTGTTCTATCAATTGAGTATAAGAAACCGCCAATTTACCATTTCAACTACCCAATAAGGTGGTCAGAAATTGGCAATTTGGCCAATTTCACACAAATTTCAAAAGATGTTAATTTCAAAATAGGGTCCAGAATAAATGAGAAAGACTTTCCTGGCACTCAAATAACATTTTATCTGTTCATTAGTCATGTCTCCAGGCCCCTCTTACATTACTTTTGCTTTCCATTTTGAATTTTTATTCTCATAAAAAATAGATGATTTACTGTTATGTATACAACTGCATCATTGTAAAAATAGTTTAAATAATATCAGCAGACGTGTGCAAGAATATTAGTCTTAAAGTTTAGAACAATTCAAAACAATGAAATTGAAACATTATAATTTTGAAGTAATGAGTAAATGGTTGAGCAATCCTCAGCACATTATACAGTAATGAAATTGAAACAATTTTAAGTTTGAAGTTAATGATCAAATAGTTGAGCAGTCTTAAATTATTAGAAGTTTTTTTGAGTAACTTCTGAGTAACTGGTAGGTGTTAGGTAAAGTGTTTGTCTGGTTAATTTTGGGTGATGAGGTGATTTCTAAGTTGGTCCTTAAATTGATTTGCAGACAGCAGGGGTCCTTTAGTATGTTCTGATAATGAATTTCAGATCTTCGGGCCCTTTATGTGCATAGCATTTTTGCATACGGAGAGATGGACACGAGGGATATCGATGAGTGATTTGTGTCTCGTGTTATGGTTGTGTGTTCTGTTTTAGGGTTCAAGGAGGAGTTTGAGAGGGGGTTTATATTTGAGTATAGTGTTCTGTGTATGTAGTAGGCACAATAATAAGTGTGAATGCTTTGTATATTAAGCAAGTTAAGACTCTTGAAAAGTGGGGGAGTGTGTTGTCTATTGCAGGAGTTAGTAATCAATCGCACTGGAGCTTTTTGTTGGGTTATTAAAGGTTTAAGGTGATTTGCTGTGGTTGAGCTCCATGCACAAACACCATAGGTGAGGTACGGGTGGAGGAGAGAATTGTAAAGAGCAAGAAGAGCCGTTTGGGGTATGTAGTACTGTATTTTTGAGAGGATGCCTACTGTTTTGGAGACTTTCTTTGGAAATTTGCTGTACGTGGGTC
Organism: Cherax destructor; assembly: GCA_009830355.1. Classification (NCBI taxonomy): domain Eukaryota; kingdom Metazoa; phylum Arthropoda; class Malacostraca; order Decapoda; family Parastacidae; genus Cherax; species Cherax destructor. The sequence continues at coordinate 8,906 of WNWK01040504.1, forward strand.
TGGAATTTGAGACCACAGTCAAGGTGGAGACCTAGAAATTTGCCGTGTGTTTAGCTGTATATTTGAAGCTGTGTTTAAAATAGCATGAAGTACGTGTTGTTTATATTGAGAGTCAGTTTGTTGGTAGTCATCCATGTAGTTATTTTTTAGAAGTTCATCATTTACAGTGTCTGTTAGAATGGTTGGGTTTGGGTGAGAGTATACCTGGAGAGGGTTTCGGGGGTCAACGCCCATGTGGCCCAGTCTGTGACCAGGTCACATGGTGGATCAGGGCCTGATCAACCAGGCTGTTACTGTTGGCTCCATGCAACTGAACGTACAAACCACAGCCCTACTGGTCAGACACTGACTTTAATTGCTTGTTCAGTACCTGATTGAAGACAACCAGGGGTCTATTGGAAATCCCCTTATGTATGCTGGGAGGCAGATGCCTTATTGTGTTGTCTCTTATCATGCTAGTGGCACCACTGCTTTTCATTGTGGGGATGTTGCATCATCTCCTGAGTCTTTCGCTTTCATAGGGAGTAATTTTTGAATGTAAGTTTGGTACTAAACCTTCTAGGATTTTCCTAGTGTATATAATCATGCATCTCTCCCACCTGCATTCTAGAAACTTCAAGTGTTCCCAGTAATTGAGGTGGTTTATCGCAGTTATTCGTGTCGTGAAGGTTCTCTGTACATATTCTAGGTCAGCAATTTCACCTGCCTTGAAAGGTGCTGTTAGTGTGCAGCAATATTCCAACCTAGATAGAACAAGTGACCTGAAGAGTGTCATCATGGGTTTTGCATCTCTAGTTTTGAAGGTTCTCATTATCCATCCTGTCATTTTTCTAGCTGATGCAATTGAAACACTGTTATGGTCTTTAAAGGTGAGATCCTCTGACATGATCACTCCCAGGTCTTTTACATTAGTTTTTCTCGCTATTGTGTGGTTAGGATGTGTTTTATAATTCAATATAATTTTAATTTCCTCACGTTTTCCATTTCGGAGTAATTTAAATTTCTCATCATGACAGCCCATTTAAAGACTTAGTTGATGTCCACCTGGAGTCTTGCAGTGTCTTCAATGGAGGGCACTGTCATGCAAATTCGGGTGTCATCTGCAAAGGAAGACACGGCACTGTGGCTTATATCCCTGTTTGTGTCCGATATGAGGATGAGGAATAGAATGGAAGCGAGTACTGTGCCTTGTGTAACAGAGCTTTTCACCGTAGCTACCTCGGACTTTACTTTAGTTACTATTACTCTTTGTGTTCTGTTTGTAAGGATGTTATAGATCCAGCTACATACTTTTCCTGTTATTCCTTTATCACGCATTTTGTGCGCTATTGCACCAAGGTTGAAAGCTCTTGCAAAGTCTGTGTATACTACATCTGTGTTTTGTTTATTCTTTACAGCATCCCGGACATTGTCATAGTGATCCATCAGCTTGGACAGGCAAGAGTGACCTGCTCTAAACCCGTGTTGCCCTGGGTTGTGTAACTGATGGGTATCTAGGTGGTTGGCGATCTTGCATCTTAGAACTTAGAACCCTTTCAAAGATATTTATGATATGGGATGTTAGTGCTATCAGTCTGTAGTACTTTGGAATTGCTTTACTGCCACCTTTGTAGAGTGGAGCCATGTCTGTTGTTTTTAGTGAGTGTAGGATGACCCTTGTGTCCATGCTTCCTCTCCATTCAATGCTGAAGGCACGCGACATGGGCTTCTTGCAGTTCTTGATGAACATAGAGTGCCATGAGTCTGGGCCTGAGCAGAGTGCATGGGCATGTCATATACTGCCTTTTGAAAGTCTTGTGGTGTTAGGATAATATCCAAGATTTTTAAGATGACCAAATTTTGGGTCTCATTCACAAAGAATTCATTTGGATTGTTGACCCTTAGTCTGGGCAGTGGCTCGGTGAACACTGACTCGTACTGGGACTTTAGTACAGTGGACCCTCGGTTAACGAATACCCCGGAAATCGTGCAATTATGTAAGTATAATTTTGTAAGTTCTTGTGGAAGTGTATTTTTGGGGGTCTGAAATAGACTAACCTACGTGAAATTTTTCCTTAAGGGAGTAAATTCGTTCGGTAATGGCACTTGAGCAGACTTCAGGAGTGAAGTTTTTACGAAACTCGGGGGTCCACTGTATCTTACTCATTTCTTGGCTGACATCTGTGTATGTCCCATCTTGCCTAAGCAGGGACCCAATACTGGATGCTGTTTTCACTTAGATTTGGCATAAGAGAAGAAGTACAGTGGTACCTCGACTTACGATATTTTTTCATTCCAGAATGCTGTTCAAGTGTCATTACCAAACGAATTTATCTCCTTAAGAAATGTTGTAAAATAGACTAGTCCTTTTAGACCCCCAAAATTACACTTACAAAAGCATTTAAAAAAATAAACTTACATACAAGGGTGAGTTTGGGGACCATCGTAAGTCGAGGTACCACTGTATTTTGTTTTTTGTGTTTTCAATTTCCTTTATGGCTTTTAATTCTTCCTGCGATTCTTGTCTCCTGTAAGATTCCTTCACCTTAAGTTCAGTACAGTGGACCCCCGAGTTTCGTAAAAACTTCACTCCTGAAGTCTGCTCAAGTGCCATTACCGAACGAATTTACTCCCAAGGAAAAATTTCACGTAGGTTAGTCTATTTCAGACCCCCAAAAATACACTTCCACAAGAACTTACAAAATTATACTTACATAATTGCACGATTTCCGGGGTATTCGTTAACCGAGGGTCCACTGTATTTGCAATTTCATTAACCAGTGCCTCCCTTTGTTTTTCAGATATATTGGCATCTCTCAGCAGCTCTGTGACTCTTCACCTTTGTCTGTATAGGAAGCGTCTCTCTCCTTCTAGTTTACATCTTCTCTTTCGTTTTTCTTAATGAAATGTGCCTTGAGGAGATCTCAAGAACCTTGTACATGTACTTGTACCTTGTACATGTACTTGTACCTTGTACATGTACTTGTACCTTGTACATGTACTTGTACCTTGTACATGTACTTGTACATGTACTTGTAGTAAATAAAGATATTATTATTATTATTATTATAATTATTATTATTATTATTATTATTATTATTATTATTATTATTATTATTATTATTATTATATTATTATTACATTGATTATTTTTTCTAGGAAAATGTTCAGATCTGTGTTGTTTAGGATATCTCTCCAGCTTGTTTCATTTAGGACATGGTTGACTTGTTATTGAAGTTGAATTTTGTGAAGGTATCCTCATTAGCATTTGCTAATCAGGAGCCCTGTGCACACTTGTCTGTACCTCTATTATTTTGTGATCTGAGTGTATTGTCTTTGATATGGTTACATTACATATCAGATCATCATTGTTAGATGAGGTCCACTGTATTTTCTAGTCTTATAGGCTCTAATATTTGCTGGTTTAAGGCAAATTTGGTGCAGAGATTTAGTAGCTTATGTGTGTGTGAATTTTCTTCTGATCTGCCTCCTTGGGTAATCTCTCCTAAAATATTATTTGCTACACTCCTGCGTTTTAGGTGTCTCAAGTTGAAATCTCCCAGTAGCAAGATGTTTGGGGCAGGAGTTGGGAGATTTTCCAGACAGTGGTCAATTTTCAAAAGCTGACCCGAAATTGCTGGGAAGTTGCATCTGGAGGCTTGTATACCACCACAATGACAAGGCTTTATTTCTCAATCTTTAATGCCAAAACTTATGAGCAAATGAGCAACTCTGATGTAGAGGCCAATTTCATCCCCCCCCTTCCCTTTGTTGCCTGTTTATTCTGTCTCATCGAAATAGGTTATAACCTGTGATCCATATTTCCTTGTCATAATGATCCTTTATGTGGGTCTCTGTGAATGCTGCAAACATTGCATTTGACTATGTGAGTAGTCCCTTGATGTAAGGGATTTTGTTGTTTGTTGACGGCTGTAGACCCTTTATGTTTGCAAAGACAAATGTTGTTATATTGGTGGAATTTATGTTGTTTTTAGGGGGGTTTTATTTACTCGCTCTAATATCTGTTGTTGTAGAGTTGAGGCCAATGACTGTGTCTCTGCTCCAAAAGTGTTTTCAATTGGTGTAGGATTGCTGTCATTTCTTGCCAGTCTTTTTTCCCTCCTGGCACTGGAGAGGTTATGGCTCCCCTTTTTTGTATCCCATAGAATGGCTGGTCTGTGTCTTTTTGTCCACTTTAGATGATGTGCCTGCTGTCAGTGTTCACCTAGCAGTAAGTATGTACCTAGTGGTCACCTTACACTTGCTGTCAGTGTTCACCTAGCAGTAAGTAGGTACCTGGGTGTTAGTTACCTTACACCTGCTGTCAATGTTCACCTAGCAGTAAGTAGGTACCTGGGTGTCAACTTACACCTGCTGTCAGTGTTCACTTTGCAGTAAGTAGGCACCTAGGTGTCACCTTTCACCTGCTGTCAGTGTTCACCTAGCAGTAAATAAATACACAGTTGTCATCTTACACCTGGAGTATACATGGAGAGGGTTTCGGGGATCAACACCCCTATGGCTTGGTCTGAGACCAGGCCTCAATGGTGGATCAGGGCCTGATCAACTAGGCTGTTACTGCTGACCACACACAAACAGATGTACCAACCATAGCCAGGTTGGTCAGGTACTGACTTTAGATGCCTTTCCAGCACCTTGTTGAAGACATCCAGGGGTCTATTGGTAATCCCCCTTATATATGCTGGGAGTCAGTTGAACCATCTTGGGCCCCGGACACTTACTGTGTTGTCTCTCAATGTACTAGTGGCACCCCTGCTTTTCATTGGGGGAATGTTGCATCTCCTGCCGAGTCGTTTGCTTTCATAGGGAGTGATTTTCATGTGCAGGTTTGGTACCAATCCCTCCAGGACCTTCCAAGTGTATATTATCATGTATCTCTCTCTGAGGCTCTTTCAAACTGCTGTTGCTGTTGCCAGAAAGTGTATGACAGAGCTGCGGCAAACAGACTGGGAACAATTTGTCAATGGTCTCAATGCTCACACCCCACTTAGCCGGGCATGGAGGGACATAAACATAATTAAGGGTAATAGAACTGGTCAGATCGCACACCCTCATCCCTTACATAGGGCGAATGAGCTAGTCAGTGCTTGGGCTGCCACATCTAGCTATGACAATCTTCCCAGTATCACACAGGCAAAATTAATGGACAAATATGATGCAAGGAGAGACTGATTTGTTTTATGCTCAGCAAGGAAGATGACTGTAACATTCCTTTCACTAACTTTAAACTTGATGCAGCAATAACTAAGGGCAACTCCACGTCGCCTGGTGAGAATGGTATTACTTACAACATACTCAGATTGCTGTGTCGAGTACCAGGTAATCTTTTACTTGAATTATATAACATGAACTATGTAACTGGGGAGCTCCCTGGTCATTGTGGTTGTATACAAGCCTCCGGATGCAACGTCCCAACAATTCCAGGAACAGCTTCTGAAAATTGACCACTCTCTGGAAAACCTTCCAGCTCCTGCCCCCAACATCTTGCTCCTGGGGGACTTCAACCTAAGGCACTTAAAATGGAGGAATATTGCAAATAATGTGGTAGCAGAGATAACACCAAGAGGCACCTCAGATGAAAACTTGCACACACACAAGCTTTTAAATCTCTGCACCAAATTCACCTTAAACTAGCAAATAATAGAGCCTACAAGATTGGAGAATACACTGGACCTCATCTTCACTAACAATGATCTGATACGAAATGTCATCATATCAAAAACAATATACTCAGATCACAATATAATAGAGGTCCATACATGTATGCGGGGGGCCAGACCGACAAAATATGATCAGTCATGATGAAGCCTTCACCAAACTTAACTTTAATAACAAAAACATAAGGTGGGACCAAGTAAACCAAGTCCTAAATGATATAAACTGGGAAGATAGCATCTCAGATCCTAACATATGTCTAGAACAAATTAACTCTGTGGCACTTGAGGTTTGCTCAAGACAAATTCCCTTCAGGAAAAGGAGATGTAAACTAGAAAGAGAAAGGCGCTCCCTATACAAGCGAAGGCAAAGAATAACAGAGCGGCTACAAGAGGCCAATATATCTGAAATACTGGTCAGAGAAATAGCAAACATCGAAATAAAACTAAAGGAATCTAACAGGACTCAAGAAATGCAGGAAGAACTAAAAGCCATAAATGAAATTGAAAAAAAAAAAATATTTATTTTCTTATGCCAAATCAAAGTCGAGAACAACATCCAGTATTGGGCCCCTACTTAAACGGGATGGGTCCTACACAGATAACAGGAAGGAAATGAGTGAGCTACTAAAGTCCCAGTATGACTCAGTTTTTAGCGAGCCGCTAACCAGACTGAAAGTCGAAGACCTAAATTAATTTTTTATGAGAGTGCCACAGAACTTGATGGACACAAACCTATCTGACATTATCCTGACACCAAATGACTTCAAAAAGGCGATAAATGACATCCCCATGCACTCCACTCCAGGCCCAGACTTATGGAACTCCATGTTCATCAAGAACTGCAAGAGGTCCCAATCACGTGCTTTTAACATCCTATGGAGAGGGAGCATGGACACTGGGGTCGTCCCACAGTTACTAAAAACAACAGACATAGCCCCACTCCACAAAGGGGGCAGTAAAGCATTGGCAAAGAACTACAGACCAATAGCGCTAATATCCCATATCATAAAAATCTTTGAAAGGGTTCTAAGAAGCAAGATCGCCACTCATCTAGATACCCATCAATTACACAACCCAGGGCAGCATGGGTTTAGAGCAGGTCGCTCCTGTCTGTCCCAACTACTGGACCACTATGACAAGGTCCTGGATGCTCTAGAGGACAAACAGAATGCAGATGTTATATACACAGACTTTCCAAAAGCCTTTGACAAGTGTGACCATGGTGTAATAGCACACAAAATGCATGATAAAGGAATAACAGGAGAAGTTGGCAAATGGATCTATAATTTCCTAACAAATAGAACACAAAGAGTAGAAGTCAACAGAGTAAAGTCTGAGGCAGCTACGGTGAAAAGCTCTGTATTACAGGGCACAGTACTCACTCCCATCTTGTTCCTCATCCTCATATCGGATATAGACAGGAATATAAACCACAGTGCCATGTCTTCCTTTGCAGATGACACCTGAATCTGCATGACAGTGTCCACCATTGAAGACACTGCAAGACTCCAAGCAGACATCAACCAAATCTTTAAATGGGCTGCAGAAAACAATATGAAGTTCAATGATGAGAAATTTCAATTACTCTGATATGGAAACCGTGAGGAAATTAAAATTTCATCGGTGTATAAAACAAATTCCAACAACACAATAGAGCGAAAAACTAATGTCAAGGACCTGGGAGTGATCATGTCAGAGGATCTCACCTTCAAAGACCATAACACTGTAAACAAACAAACAAACAAACAAACAAACAAATTTTATTTCATTGCAGATTACATGGGTATCGGAAGTTACAATGTAAATTGAGTGCAAGGAGAGCCACTGACATGCCATGGCATTAGGGGCAGCTTATTCTAGTCCTTAAAAACTATGTACTTAATATTAGAGAAATTTATTGAGTTTATTCTAGTTAAAAATTATTTTCAAAATTACAATATGATGAAATTTTACTGTTTAAATTATTATATAATGATATTAGGTCTTAGATTGTTACAGGTGTTAAGATTCTTGAATGATAATATGGAATTGAGATTATCTTAAGGAAAATAACATTGAGCATTTTTGACATTAACTTATAATATGAGTAGGGGGTAACATAATAGTAACATATTATTAAAAATTGAGATTATCGTATAGGAAAGTAACAATGAGCATTTTTCAAAGTAGTTTATAGTATGATCATTTAGGTTTGGGTGAGTAGGTGGTTTTTGAGTTGAGTCTTAAATTGATTTTCAGACAAGATTATCTTAATATTTACTGGTAATGAATTCCAGATTCTGGGGCCCTTTATGTGCATAGAATTTTTACATAGGTTGATATGAACACGGGGTATATAAAAAGTGATCTGTGTCGTGTGTTGTGGTCATGGGTCC
>WNWK01040505.1:0-16936 GCA_009830355.1 Cherax destructor
AACGATTCTTTATTAAGATGTCGGAATGCTGTTCTTAGGTTTGCTAGGCGCCCGTATGCTGCAGCGGTTTTTTGGTTGATGTGCGCCTCAGGAGATGTGCCTGGTGTTATACCCCCCCCAAGATGTGTGTGTGTGTGTGTGTGTTTTACTCCCCAAAATTGCCCACCTAATTGTGGTTGGGGGGGTCGAGACTCAGCTCCTGGCCCCGCCTCTTGGCTGTCTGCTACTGGGTCCCTGCTCTCCCTGCTCCAGGGGTTTTATCATCCTTTTTTTTAAATATGTAGGTTTTTCCTGCCTCCACTATATCTTTCTCTTGATATTCCACTTCCTGACTACTCTGTGGCTAAAAAAAAGGGCCCAAAACACCCTTTTGGGGCTCTTCAGCTTCCAGTTGTCCCCCCCTTGTTTCTGTGTTCCCTCTCTAACATCCTGCCCCCTGTCTACCAAATTCCCCCCGCAGTATTTTGTATGTCGTTATCATGTCTCCTCTGCCCCTTTTTTTTCCTCCAGTTTTTTACCCTATTTCCCAAAACCTTCCTTCAAAGGGGCAAAACCCCGGGATTGTGGAACTAACCTTGTAAAACCTTTTTTCTAGTTTCTTTACGTTTTTTGACCGGGTGTGGGTTCCAGACTGGTGCTGCATTTCCCCAAATAGGGCCCCTGACGCCCCTTTTATATAGTGTCTTGAACGTTCCCTTTTTGTTAAGGTAAGGAAAACGCTAATCTTAGGTTTGCCAGTCGCCCATATGCTGCCGCGGTTATCTGGTTGTTTTTGTCCCCCCGGAGACGTGCTTGGCTTATACTCACTCCAACGTCTTTCTCCTTTCCCAAAAGGTTTGTAGCCTTTTTCCGCCTAGCTTGTACTCTGTCAGCGGTCTTCTTTCCCCCTTTCCCCCGATCCTCATGTTTTTTGCTTTGGGGGGTTTTGGTTCAAAGGTTGCTAGACCAGATGTCGAACTTGTCCAGGTCTGTTTGCACCCTTTTGGGCCCCCTCTTCTGATGTGATTCTCCTCATTTTTTCACACACCAAAAGAATAGAACACTTCTGAGTCTATCCCCCTTCTTATAAAACATACCCCAGAAAGGGGCACTGGTCCTAGGCCCCCGGCTCGTCACGGGCGCCCACTGTGATACCTCCCCCACCATCCCCGTTGTTGCCCCCTTTGAGGTTTCCCCCTGATCCTTCCCAAAATTCCCCTTCCGTTATACATGCTTGTTTTTCCCAAATTTTTCCTTTAAAACCCCTTTGGGGGAACTGTGTCAAGGCCTTCCCCCTGCACCCCGGAAAATGCAATCAACCCACCCTTCTCTCTTTTGCCTTACCTCTGTTACTTTCCCCTTAAACCCCCAGGAGGTTTTCCCCCGGTTTGCCCCCGGAAAACCCTTTTTTGGTGTTTATTATCCTGTTCAGCAAAAGGTGTTCCACCATTCTTTTCCTGATGTTTTCTCAGGATTTTCCCCTTTTTTTATACACAAAAGTGACCCAGTCTATAGTTTGTTTTCTTTTCTGTCTTTTTTAAAAAGGGGGACTACTTGGGGCCCTTTTCCCCCATACCTGGGGTAGCCCCCCCAGTTTAAGGTATTTTTTTGAATATTATGGAAAGTGGCACCCCCAGTCCAAAACTTTGAAGAATTGGGGGAGATATTGTGGGCCCCCCATCGCCTTTGGGTATCGGGTCACTGGGGTATTTTTACTTCCTCCTCAGTTTTTGTACCCCCTCTAGCACTTGGTACTTCCTTTTTGGGGGGCAACCCCGTCCTGTCTACCCAGCTCCTTCCTTCCCCCTTCTTTGTGAATATTCCCCCTTAAACCTCAATTGGGGAGCTCCTCACATACCTCTTGATCATTACTTGTGAGTTCCCCATCTTCTCTCCTCAGCCTTATCACCTGGTCCTTGACTGTTGTCTTCCTTCCGATGTGACTGTACATCAGTTTCGGGGCGGACTTAATTTTGATGCTATGTTTTTCTTTCTGTTTCTGGGCCCCCCTCCGTACTTGTGCATCTGGGTTTTTAGTTTTTCCCCACTAATCTCTCTGTTTCCGGGGGTTCCCCTTTTTCCTTCTGTACTTTTTTCCATTCTCTGATCCTGGGTTTTTTTCCCCCCTGCACCTTTGGGTAAACCAGGGGCTTTTCCCGGGCCCTTTCCCCTTTTTTCCCCCCTCTGGGTAAAACCATTCCTCTGCCTCCTTGCACTTTGCCCCTACGTATTCCATCATTTCATTTATTGTCAGCCTTCCCCCTTTCCCCTTCCCCCCTGAACGTCCTGAAATTCCTCATGCCTGTGTATTTTTCCCCTTTTAAAGTCTGGGTTTTTCTCTATCAGTACTTTTTTCCCTCCCACCTGTAGCTCTACAATGTGAAGCCCCAGCACCAAAAGGGCCCCTTTTCCCCCGGGGCTCTCGTGCGTTTTTTCAATATCTGGGCTGTTCAGGGTGAATACAAGGTCCAGTCTTGCGGTTCATTTTCCCCCTCTCTCTCTGGTGTTCCCTGACTTTGGGGGATCAGGTTTCCAGTACCACGTCCATCATCTTGGCTCCCAAATTTTTTGGCCCCCCCCTGGTTCATGGCTCCCCCCAGTCGATCCCCCTGGGTTTTTAAATCCCCCATGACCAGTAGCCGCTCTTCTCATGGCCTTTCTTCCCCCTCCGGGGGTGTCCACCATCGCTCTGTTGTTCCCCATTATGCTTCCCCGGGGCCCCCTGCATTCCCGGGGGGAAAACATCCTCCCTTTTACTATCTTATGCCCCCAGTGGATGGTACCTATTTTAAGCCGGGGTTTTCTACCCACCTCCATTCCTACCTTTTTTCAAATCTCCAACGGTGCCTTCAAACAGTGGGGCCCCTCCCCCCCCCTGCTCCTCCTATCTTTCCTCAGGATCTGATATCCCGGGGAAGATTGCATTTTTTTACTGTCTCATTTAGTTTTTTTTTCTGTGACCGCTATGATGTCTGGGGATGCCTCATCTATTCTTTCTTCCCCCTCTTCATCTTTTTAATTCCATCCCGTTTGTGTCCCAAAACCCTTTAAAACCTTGTTTCAATACTGGGCCCCCTGGGGAGATCTTGGTGGGTTCTGGGCAGGGTTCCCCCAGGGGTTGCACTGGGGGGGGATTGTATGGTTGGGGTATGGGCTGGTGGGGGTGCGGTTTGGGGGTGGGGTGGGGGATAACTGTGACAGTGGGTTTTTGTTTGCTGGGTGGGGCAGGAGCCTGATAAGTGGGTGTGGTGCTAGGTGTTTTGGTTGTCTTGGGTTTTTTGGGGGTTTGGGGGGGGTTCTTCCAGTGTGTGTGTTTGTCCTGCTTGGGCTTGGGTGCCCCCCCAAAATCTCGCTGCCCCCCTCCCCCCTCTTCTCCCTTTCTTCTCCCCCGGCCCCCCCTTTCTTCCTGCGTTCTGTCCCGATTAGGTATACTTCCCCGGCCCTGGTTCCCCCCTCCCCCAAGTTTTTTTTCGGGATCTGGTGGGTTTTGGGTTCTGTTGAATATTACCTTGGGGGTCTTTTTTCCCCTTTTGTGTCCCCCCCGTTCTCCAGTTTGTCACTTGGGGGGGAGCCCCCCCTATTGCTAGCTTTTTCCCAGGGGTTTTTTCTTTCTCCTCCTGTTTCCTTCTGTCGGTCCCCCCTTGATTCCCCTTTGGCCATAGAAAAGAAAAACTTCCCCCCTCCCCCCTGTTTTTTATTTTGAAAAAGGGTGCATTACCCCCCGGTGCTTTTCATGGATGTTTCCCCCCGTGTTCCTTTGTGTGTCCTGTCTGCTCATCGTCCCTGTCTTGCTGCAGTGTGTTGGGGGGTCTCCGTGTTTACCGTGTCTGCTGCTTTGTCCCCTCTTGTGTTTGTTTCTGTGCTAAATTTTTTTTCCTTTTTGCTTTTTTTAAACCCTGGCTGCTTCTTCTATATCCCTCTCGTGTGTTGTTATCCTTTTTCGTCTTGCTTGGAATGTTTTCCCCCTTTTCCTGTGCATCAAGAGTTCTTTTCCCTTTTCCCCCCTTTTTTCCCCTTTTTTCCGGGGCAAACTCCAAGGTTTTCCCTCCCAAAAATTTTATTTTTCCCCTATTCTGTCCCCCAAAAGCTTCACTTCGGGGGTCTGGATTTTGGGTTTTCTGCTTTTTGGCTTGCATTACCCATTTTCTCTCCTCATTATCCTCTTCTCCTTTTCCCCCCTGATCAAATAGCTTCCCCCCCAATTTTTTTTCCCTTTCTTTGGGCCCCCTCGGTGATCAAATATCTTCCTCTCCCATTCCTTCTTTTTCTAAGTTTCCTCCTCCCATTGTGGCCTTCCCGATCCCCCATCTTCCCCTTTTGTTGATGCCCTCTCTGACCCCCATCTTCCACGGGGGCCCCTTTGGGGGGTGTTTGGGGTGTCAGGAAAGGGGGAAAAAAAAGGGGGGGGGGAAGAGGGTGGGGGAGAAAGGAAAAACATGGGGAAAGGGGGTGAGGGGATAGAAAACCAAGGGGAAGGGAGGAAAAGGGGGAAAAAAGGGGGCGGAGGGAGGGGAGAGGGAGGGGGTAGGGGAAAGGGGGGGGGAGGGTAGGAAGGAGAAGGAGGGGAGAGAGGGGGTGAGGATGGGGGGAGATAGAAAATAGGGGAAAAAAGGGGGGAAGGGGGGGGGGAGAGGGGGGAAAGTGGGTGAAAAGAGAGGTAGGAAGAGGGGGGAGGGATAGGGGGGGAGGGGGGGGAGAGGGAGAGGGGGGGAAAAATGGAGGGAGAGGGGGGGTATAGAGAGGGGGAGGGAGGTATAGGGGGGAGAGGTAGGTATAGAGGGGGGAGGGTTTTTTTTGGGGAAAGGGGGGGGGAGATAAGGGGGGGGGGGGGGTGCGTTTGAGGGGGGAAAAAGGGGGGAGAGGGGGGGGAGATAGGTTTTAAAAATTTGGACTTTTCTCCTAAATATTAAGCTGAATTTTGCTAGTACTAGAAGGAAAAGGGGAGGGAGGGAGGGATCAGCAGGGAGATGGGGAGGGAGGGGGATAGAGGGGGAGGGAGGTATAGAGGGGGGGAGGGAGAGGGGGGGGGGTGTGTGTGGGGGGAAGGGTAGGTATAGAGGGAGAAGGGGGTGCAGGGGGGAAAAAGGGGGGGAAGGTGGGGGAGGAGAGGGGGGGGAGGGGGGGGGAGAGGTTTCAGAAGTTTGGACTACTCTCCTAATATTAATCAATTTTTTTTCTAGTATTAGTTCTAAAACCCGAAAATTCCCCAATTTTTTTTAGAGGGGTATAAAGTGGGGAGTGGGGTTTGGGGGTGTGGTGTGTGTGTGTGTGTGTGTGTGTGTGTGCGTGGGAGGTTACGGGGGATTGGGGAAATGGTTGTGGGTTTTCAGGGGAAATTTTTTTTTTTTAGTGTGTGTGTTGCCCCCTGCCCCCCACTGTGGGGCCCCTTGTTTTATCGGCTCCCCGCGCCTGCGCTCAGGAATCTTTAATTTTTTTTTCCTACCTTACTTAGCTACAAAAACTAAAAGAATCTCTTCCTATATAACTGATAAAAAATAAAATTCAAAAACAAGAACAGCTGGGGGCTACTACCCCCCCGACTGTTTCAAGTGTGTGTGTGTGTGTGTGTGCGTCTTGGCACCTCTTCCACAGTGCCCCTTTTTTAATAATAATAATAATAATAATAATAATAAAAATCTTTATTTACTAAAAATACATGTAAAAAGGTATCCCCGGCCTAGCTGACATCAGTGACATACTACTATAAAAAGCCCCCCTTTCAGACTTTTTGGGTTAGGCCCCTTTTCCCAGGATGCGACCCAAAAGGCCCCACTAACTCCCAGGTACCCATTTTACTGATGGGTGAACATAGACAACTGGTGTAAAAACACCCCAATGTTTCTACCCGAGCTGGGAAAAAGAACCAGACCCCCCCGTGTAAGGGGGGGGGCTTTAGCTCAAAAATTGCTACTTATACATGGTAATAATATTGTTGCTACTACACAAAAATTTAAAAGGTATTATTTTTCCTGACAAATTTAAAATGTACCCGGGAGCGTACATTTTGTACATTTGGTTGGTACCCCCGCCCCCCGACTTGTCTTCCCCCCTTTTAACGGGCCCTTTTTTTGGGTCCCCAAGCAGGGTTTTTTCCCCAAATTTCCCCGCAACTCAGGGCCAAAACCTGCAAACCTGCAAACCAAAACCCCGGGTTTTTTACATTACATTCGATTCCGGGGGCTGTTTTCAATTTTTCTCCTGGTGTCCCCCGCTGGGCTGTACCTCTTCTTTTCCCCTTCTAGGGGGGTCACTTTATGCAAACCCTTTGTTCACCCTTTTTCCTTTTTTCCCCCTTACTTGGGTGCCTCCAGTGAATGTTCCCCCCCATTTTTTTCCCCACAAAAAATTTCGATTTCCCCGCTGTGTGGCAACCGCTGTTAGGAAAAAAAAGTCTCCCCCCACTGGCACTTTCCACTTTTACTTTTTTTTTCCCGGGATCACTCGTTTTTCCCCCTTTTTTGGGTTTTTTTAAAAATTTACACTTTAGCCTATGCCCCCCTGTTTTTTTCCTCGGATTCACCCTAGGACCAAAGCCCCTTTTGGGGGCTAAAAAAGCACGTATTTTGCCCCGACTTGTTGCTCACCTTTTTGGGGGTTCGGGGGGCGAATCGGGGGTCCCCCCCTCTTAGGGTTTTTTCCGGGGCCCCTCCCCCCGCCCCTTTTTGGTTTATAAACCCCCAACCCCAAAAATTTTTTGGTTCCCCGCCTCCACTTTTTCCTTTTTTAAACTATTCCACTTTGACAATTTTTGAAAAATCCCCAAATCCACTTTACCGGGGGCTTAAACTTCCAATTGTGCCCCCCTTTTTTTTGTGTTCGGTTTTTTGTCTCTGTCCACCTTTTTTCCCCGGGGATTTTTATGTCAAACATGTCCCCCCCAACCCTCCTGTCCTCTTTTAAAAGGGCCGATTTCCCAACCTTTCCCAAAGGCAATCCCCTTGCCCCGGGGCTAGTCTTGTTGCAAACCTTTGCACTTTCTCTAATTTTTTTACGTTTTTACCAGGTGGGGGTTTCCCCAAATGGTGCTGCATACCCCCGTATGGGCCTGACGTATAGGGGTTTTCAGAGTCTTGAATGATTCCTTAGTGGGGTTTTGGAAAATATTCGGGGGTTTTTCCACCCCTTTTATGCTGCAGAAAATTATCTGATTGATGTTTCCCCCGGAGATGTTTGGATTTTACTCCCCCCCCGGGTCTTTTTTTTTAGTGAGGTTTCAGTTTTGGGGCCCCCTAGACTATACTCTGTCTCCCCGGCTTTTTTTCCCCTTCCCCAAAATTATGACTTTACATTTGGCAGGGTTAAATTCAAGGCCCCCGTTACTGGACCAGGCTTGCAGCCTGTAGGGGTCTTTGTAGTCCCCCCTGATCCTCGACTGATTTGATTCTTCTCATTAACTTCCATCTCTCCCCAAAAGGGACCCTTCCAGGGGTTCCCCTTCCCTTTTTATTTTTCCCCCCCCCAAAAATACAGGTCCCGGGGTGTTGTGGAACTCCCACTTTTGTGCCCCCTGACATCTCGTCCCCTTTAAAGAAAAGTTGTTGCCTCCCTGTCAAAAAATTCTCGATCCAAAGCAGGCTTTTTTCCTTTTGTGCCTGATCCCTGCTTTGGCATTAACCTCTTGTGAGGAACTTTAACGCCTTCTTGCAGTCAAAAAGGGCAGCATCCATCCCCCCCTCTCGTGCTTAAAATTTTGTTACCTTGTCCTTTAAAAACAGGGGGGTTTTGACAAGGTTTTTTCCCTTCCCCCCAAACCTTTGGGGTTTGGGGTTTTAAGCTTTGTCTTTCTAGGTTTCCCCACTCTCCTCCTTTTTCTTCTCCATGACTTTGCATACTATACACGTCAGTGACCAGGGGTGTAGTTTAATTCCCCCCTGTCTGTCTCCTTTCTTAAAAATTTTGGGCTAAATTTGCCCCCTGCCTGCCCCCCGGTAGTTGTCCCCTTTCAATGGATTTTTGAAGATTTGTGTTAGTGGCCCCACAACATCTGCTCCCCCCCCTAAGGGGGAGAAATGTTTTCCGGGCCCCCCCTTTTTGGTTCCCCGGTTTTTCCTGAGCCCCTTCCCCCCCCCCAGTTTTGTGTATTTCATCCCCTTTTTTTGGGATACCCCTTTCTTTCCCCGGGGTCCTTCCTGTCCCTTTTAAAACTTCTTTAAATCTCATGTTGAGCTCCTCACATACCTCTTGGTCGTTTTTTTGTTTCCCCCCCTTTCCCTTTTTCCCCCCCGATTACCTTTCCTTGGTTTGTTTCCTTCCCCATGTGGCTATACAAACCGGGTCAGACTTGGACTTTTGATGCTTATCATTTTATATTGTCGCTGAGCCTCCCTTCCACCTGTGCATATTCGTTTCTGGCTCTTCGGCCCCAAACTCTTTATTTTCGGGTTTTTTTGTCTTCTTTTTTTTCCATTCTCTTTCCTTCCCTTTTTTCCTCCCTACACCTCGGGGTGAACCAAGGACTCGTTCTGGTTTTCCCCTTACTTCTTTTTCCCCCTTGGGGGGAAAACCCCTCCTTTTCCCTTTGCTTTGGGTTTTTTCCCTTTTCATTTCTTTTCGGGGGTTTTCCGTTTTCTCTCCCACTGTTTTTGGGGGGTTCCCCATTTTAGCCCCCCCTTTTTGGGTTTGTTTCTCCCTTCCTATTCCTGCTCCCCCCTCCTTTTGGTAAACCCTTTAAAAAAAAAAGGAAAAAGGGCCTGGGGGCCCCCAAGGGGGGTTTTTTTCGTGATTCCTCGATGTCGAACTACTCAAGGTAATACTAGGCCCCCGTCTTGCTGGATCATCCCCCCCTCTCTCTCTGGTAGTGTCTCAAAACATGTTGATGTGGGGTTTTTTTCCGTCCCCCCCTCATCTTGGCTCTCCATGATTAGGCCCCCCCCTGGGGCTCTGGGTTTTCCCCCTCAATTTTTTGTGATTGAAATCCCCCTTAGTAACATTGCTCTCCCCATTTTGGGCTCTTCTGGCTACCTCGGCTGGGGTTTTCCATTTTTTCCTGTTTTCTTCTTTTTGGCCCCTGAATTCTGTTGGGGGTTTTACAAATTACCACCTTATGGCCCCCAGACTGGATTTTTCCCACTATGTAGCCCCCTTTACCCATTCCATCCATTCCTTCCACTTCCTAAAAACCCCCCTGTTTTAATGAGCAGTGCAACTCCTCCCCCCCTCTGCTCTCTCTATCTTTCCTGGGGATTTAAAACGGTAAATTTTCATCTGTTATCATCCTGGTGATTTTTTGTTTCTGTGGGCTTTTTGGTCATTTCCCCTTTTTTTCTTTCATGCCCTCCTCACATTTATTTTTCCAAACGTTTGTATCCCCAAACCTTTAACTTTTTTTAAAAATGTAGTGGGGGGGGATTTTGGGGGGTTGGGAAATGGGAGTCGGTGGGGAACTATGGGGGGTTGGTGTGAAGGTGGGGGTTTGTAATGAGGTGGGTGGAATCATTGGGTATGTCATGTGTGCTTTGGGTTGGGTTTTTTTTGGGGGGTTTCCCAGGTTGGGGAACATCTGAAGGTGGTGTTTGACTTCCTCCGGTCTGGGGTTTCCTGCCCCTCTCTCTTTCCCCCTTTTTTCTGTACCCTCTCTTTAGTTTTTGTCTTTCTTCTGGGGTTCTGTCGCGGCCCCAGATACACCCCCCGGTACTCTGACATATCCCTTAGTCTTGCTTTCCCCCCGGGGGGGTCCTGTTTTGAGTCAATTCTGCTTTGAAAATTATTTTATTTTGGCCCCGGTTCTTCCCTTCCCCCCCTCTCTAAAAAATTTTTTCCAGCTGGATCTTTCATCTTCCCCCATTGTTTTATGATTTTTTTTAATCGCATTTTCTCCCCTTGTCTTCTTGCTTCATAATTTTTTCCCCTTATTCCCCCGGAGCCCATAAAAACTGATTTTCTCTTTCATTCTCCCCCTGCCTATACTATGAAACCCCCCATTCGATTTAGTTGCCTCCATTGGCTTTCCTTTCTTCAATCTCTTCACTGTCTTTTCCCCCTTGGCCCGTGGCCGGGTTTTTCCCTTTTAACTTTCCCTGTGCACTGCTGTGGTCTGTTAGGGCTTCTACGTATAGCTTAGCTCTTCCCCCACTACCTCCCCCCCATTGTTCCTGATGTGATCCTCTCTTTCTCTTGGGCTCCACATGGTCTGATATAGCCCTCTGCATACAGTTTTTCCCCGTTCTCTACAGTCCTCTTCTTTTGACCAGGTGGGTTTTATTCCTTCCCCCTTCTTTTTTTTCAAACTTTTAAAAAATTTTAGTTCTTCTTCTAATCTCCCTTTTTTTAGCCTCTGCTGTTGTGACTTGCTTCTCCCACTTCCTGCTTTCTGCAGCTATTTTCCCCTCCATTATCTTGCTTTCTGCAGCTTCCCCCCCTCCTTTTTTTTTCTGCATGTGTGTGTGCGTTTGTGTGTCTCACCCCCAAATTTTGGTTTTTAGGGGGGGAGACTCAGCTCCTGGCCCCAGTGTGGTTTGTGTGTGTGTGTACGTGGGTATCGCGTTTCATTTTTATTTTACTTCCCCCCTTTTTCCCCCCTCAGTAAATGCTATTCCATCTAGTAAATGATGTTTACTCTAATTCTGATAGCTCGGGGGGGCCCCCCGGTTCCAACCCCAAAAAACCCTTTCCCCCAACACAACCCCAAAAGAGTATTATTCCGGGGGTGAAGTATTTTGAAGACGATCTCGCTACTCCTTGCAGAGAATGTCTCTCTCTGTCTATGTTATTCCCCATCCTTTGCTCCTGTGATCGTTAATAAAAATTATGTATATGTATATATATTTCCAGGGGCCCCTCAAAATTTTTATTTCTTCTTTTCTTTCCCCTTTTTAAGACCCAGCCTTATGGGTCCCTTCCTGGGGGGGTTTTTCCCCCTTCCCCCACACTTATTTTGTTTATATTTTTTTATTGTTTGTTTTTATGGGTTTTTTTTTTTTACCTCCCGTTACTCACTAAAAATGACTTTCACTTAAAATTTTGACTTTGGGGGTTTCCCTTGTCCGGGGTTTATTTTCCATTCCCCAGCTGGTTGTAGGTTTAAACCGGTTTCCTTTTAAATTTTTCCAAATTTTTAGTCTTCCCCCAAAATTACTTTTTGACCCTTTTGTCCCCCTTTATTGGTTGTTCACCTTTTTTTAAACACTTCCTGTCTTCTGCTATTAAAAACCCCCCAAACACTAAATTCCCTTGTTTCACTTTACCCGGGGGGTTTTTGTTTTTTTTTTGTGTGTACTCACCTAGTTGTACTCCCCGGGGTTAAGGGGTTAGGGGTCAGTCCTTTTTCCTGGCCCCCCCTCTTCCTGGCCGCTACTGGGTCATGCTCCCTGCTCCAGGGCTTTATCTCCTCCCCCAAAGCCCATGTTTTGGAAAACCGCCTCCCTCCCCCCTTCCCAAATATTCCCTTCCCCCCCACTCCGAAGAAATACCTTTTCCTCTCCCTTTATTCATCTGGTCTTAACTTCCCCTTTTCCCCCCTTTTGGGGGCCCCCTCTCTCCCGGAAAATTTTCTTTTATTGGGCCCCCTTAGTTCTTTGTCTTTCTTCCCCCCATCTCTTTGTCCTTTTCCAAAAGTAGTCCCCGGGCTTTCCCTTCCTCTCCTGTTTGGCTATTTAGTTTCAGTCTTTTTAAACCTTTTTTTCTCTAGCTTCTTTACGTGCTTGGCTGGTGTGGGGGTTTCCCCGGGGGCTGATGGTTTTAAAATTTAAAAATGTGCAAGGGCCCGGGATTCTTTATTGGGGTGGGAAAGCTGTTTTGGTTTTTTAGGGGTTTGCTGCAGCAGTGATTTGGTTGATGTGCGCCCAGGATTGTATGGTGTTTCTCACCCCAAAAATTTTTTTCCCTTTTTGGGGAGTCTTCCCCCTGTTCTCTATCTCGGTCTTCTTTCCTTCCCCAAAAAATTTTTTTTGCACGGGGGGTTAACCCAAATTGTGGACCAGGGGCCGCCTGTCAGATCCCCTTTTGTTCTCCTGGTTGTCCCCTTAATTTTCTCATCAACCACATCTCTGCAAACAGGGGAAAACCGAGTCTTTCTTCCGTCATTCCCACTACCCCAACAGCCCCTCCCGGACTGACCCTGTGGAACCCCACTTAAAGGGACTCCATCGCCATACCTGACTCGCTTCTTTAAAAGGATTCCCCATCCTTTTCCCTTCCCCCTTTCCCCCCTGGTTCCAGCCCGCATAATCTCTTTTTTGGCTGGGGAAACCCCCTTTTAAGTCCCCAAAAATCAATCTACCCCCCTCTCTTTGTCTTACCCATTTTTTTTTTTTGTGTGTTTTTGGTGTGTGTGTGTGTGTGTGTGTGTGTGTGTGTGTGTGTGGGCCCCCTCTCAGTCTTTGAAAAAAAGGGAGGGGGGCCCTTTTAAAACGCTAGACCACGCTCTCTTTTTTTTATAATAGAAATATTTCACACCCTTTTCCCCAATAACATATACTAATATTTAATACTATAATACTTACTTTAAATGTGTATGTGTGTGTGTGCTGTTTACTAGCTTGTCGTTCTTTGAGAAAAAAGGGGGTTGGGGGGGGCCATATCCCCATATACTTTTTAGATATAAAAATTTTCACTAACCCTTATTAATGTATACTAATATTTACTATTATAATCACTGGTGTCCCTGTGTTGTATGTTTTGCATTTTAACGTCTTTTTTGAGAAAAAGGAGGGGGGGGCTCCACAACTCCTGAAGTTTTAAATCACTTACTAAATATTGTCAAGGTTACTCCTTTTCCCTTTTAAAAAGTTAGTAAAGAATTTAAAATTAAAACCAGCGGGCGGAAAACCCCCTTTGACACCAAAAAAATTACACATGACAAAAGACTTGCCCCAAAATGGAGGGGCCTGGTGGGGCTCTTGATCTTCCTTTTTAAATCCCTCCGTAGATTTTATCATGCATAAAAACTTGGTATTCCCTTTTTCCCCTTTATTTATGGTTAAAAATTGGTGATCAACTGTGTCCCCCAATGCTGGGGTAAATATTTTTTTTTTATTATTTCTGTTTTTGTTTTGCTATTACTACCCCTGCTTCCCAAAGTATTTAAAAAAATTTCTTTTTTTTTATTTGTGTCAACCTTCCCCTGAAGCTGACTTACCCTCCTCCCACCCCGTAAAATCCCCCCTTCAAATTTAAATTTAAAATTTTTTTCTTTCACATTATTCACACTCTGGCTGTTTGCTCACCAATTGTTGTTGCAGGGTCGAGACTCAGCCCTGGCCCCCCTCCTGTCTGCTACTGGGGGTTTTCTCCCTCCAGGCTTTATCATACCTTGTCTTAAAAAATGTTTTGGGTTGCCTCCCCCATTGTTCGCTAGACTATTCCACTTCCTAACTACTCTATGGCTGAAGAAAAGCTTCCCAACTCCCCTTTACTCATCTGAGTTTAGCTTCCAGTTGTTCCCCCTTTTTCTGTGTTCCCTCTCTGGAAATCCTGTCACTATCTACCTTGTCGATTCCCCGCAGTATTTTGTATGTCGTTATCATGTCTTTTTCCTTTTCCATGTTGTTAGTCCTTTTCCCCCAACCTTTCTTCATAGGGCTCCCTGAGTTGTGGAATAACCCCTTTCGCAAACCCTTGCCTTTTTCTAAGTTCTTTGGGCTTGACCAGGTGTGGGTTCCCCACTGTTTTATTAAAAATGGGCCTGTGTGTGTGTGTGTGTGTGTGTGTTTGTGTGTGTGTGTGTTGTGTGTGTGTTTGTGTGTTTGTTGTTGTTTGTGTGTGTATTCTTTGTCTGTGTGTCTGTCTTTTGAGGGGTGTGTGTGTGTGTGTGTCTTTGTGGGTGTGTCTGTCTGGGGTGTCTGTCTGTCTGCCTCTGTCTGCTGTGGGGTGTCTGTCCGTCTGTGGGTGTGTCTGTCTGTCTGTGGGGTGTTTTTTGTCTGTGGATGTCTGTCTGTCTGTGGGTGTGTGTCTGTCTGTGGGTGTGTCTGTCTGTCTGGGGTGTGTCTTTTGTCTGTGTGTGTGTGTTTTGTCTGTCTTTTTCTGTGGGGATGGCAAACTACCTTGGGGACGAAAAGGGGTTTGCGTTTCGGCACAAGGAGACCCCCCACAACATCATGCTAAATACCAGGGGGAAAAAAATACCTTGATTCCGCTACTGCATTTTTAAAATTATTGAAAACTGGTGATTGTACAGGTTGTTGTCATGTTGGTGACAGTGCCCGAAAACCCCGGTAATAGTAACAAGGGTTTTTTAGGTACAAACCAATTATGAATCAGTGCCTAGGACATTAGGTATTAGGAAATGGTAGATAAGGCTGATCGTGTAACAGCTCAACTGTATCCGGGGACTCGGTCCTTTATAATTTTAACCTGGTTCAACATGGTGTGGTAGACCCCGCCCTGCCATCACCCTCTACTTCACAGCAATTTTTAATTAATTTTTTTCAGTGTGTGTGTGTTTGTGTGTTTTTTTTACCCCCCTTTTGTGGTTGGGGGGGTCGAGACTCAGCCCTGGCCCCCTCTTCACTGATCCTCGGGTTCTCTCCCTCCCCCATGAGCTTTAATACCTCGTCTTAAAGCTTTTTTGGTTTCCCCTTCCACTACCCCCTTGCAACTATTCCACTTCCACATCTTGGCTGAAAAAAAATTTCCCCAACATCCCTGAGTCTTCAATTCCCCAATTGTATTGTTTCTGTGTCCCCTCTCGGAACCCCCTGTCTCTATCTACCTTGTCTTTCCCCCGCATTTTTTTGTATGTCGTAATCATGTCTCCCTAACCCCCTGTCCCCAGGCGTCAGGCCGTTTCCCTTAACCTTTTTCGTAGGACATTTCCTTGCTCTGGAACTAACCTTTTAAACCGTTACTTTCTCAATTTTTGACGGCTTGACCAGGTAGGGTTTCCCCAAACTGGGCTGCATACTCTAGATGGGCCTGACGTACACGGTGTAATGTCTTGAACGATACCTTACTAAGGTATCGGAACGCTATTCTGGTTTTTCCAGTCCCCCATTTTAGCAGTAACCCCGGTTATTTTTCTTCCGGCACGTGCGTGTTATCTCATCCCAAGATCTTTCTCCTTGAGCATTTTAGTCTTTGCCCCCTAGCCTAACTCTGTCTGCGGTTTTTTGCCCTTCCCCGATCTTCATGACTTTGCATTTGGAGGGTTAAATTTGAAACCAGTTGTTGGACCAGGGTCCAGCATGTCCAGGTCTCTTTGAAGTTCTCCCGATCCTCATCTTTTTTAATTCCTCTTTAAACCCACATCTCGGAACAGGGCACTTTGGTTTATCCCGTCCTCATGTCATTCACATATACCAAAAAGCCTGGCCCCGCTGCCCCCCGTGGGCCCCTCGTCACAGGCGCCCACTGTGATACCTCATCGTCCATGACCCCTTTTTTTCCCCCCTGTTGGTTTTCTGATCCTCTATCTTCTGCACTAATTCTTGTGAGGAACTGTGTCGAAGGCCTTCCTGCAGTCAAAAAAAAGCAATCAACCAACCCTCTCTCTCTTGTCTTACTTTGTTCTTTGTCTAGAACTCAGGGTTTGGACACAGGTTTACTTTCCAAAAACCCCCGCTGGTTGTCTTTTAAATTTTTTTCTTCCCCGGGACCACCATTCTCCTCCTGATAATCTTCTCAATGACTTTGAACACAAAAACGTAATGCCCCGGTCTATAGTTTAATGCTTCGTTTCTGTCTCTTTTTAAAAATGGTAACTACATTTGCCTTCTTCCAAACCCCAGGTAGCTCCCAGTTTCAGGTATGTGTTGAATATTATGGTTAGTGGCACACACAGCACTTGACCCTTGTAAGGACCCACGGTGAGATGTTGTAGGCCCCCCCCTTTTATATCAAGGTCACTGAGCAACCCCCTCCTCCTCAGTTGTTTATTCCCCCTTGGGGTATTCCTTGGGGGTCCCACTCTGTCTTTTTCCATAGTCCTTCCTGCCTCCACTGTAAATCCCCTTTAATCTTATTGGGGCCCCAAAAACTTGATCGTTTCTTGTAATTTCCCCCCCTCCTTTCCTCAGCCTGATCACCTGGTCTTTGACTGTTGTCTTCCCCCTAATATGACTATACAGCATTTGGGTCAGTTTTTTTCGGTATGTCTTTTTTTTACTGTCCTGGGCCCCCCTCCTTATCTGTGCATACTGTTTCTGGCTCTAGCTAATCCCTTTTTTTCCCAGGTCCTTTGCCTTCTGTATTTTTTTCCCTTCTCTAGTGCACTTAGTCTTTGCCTCCCCACCTTTGGGGGAAACCGGGCTCTTCTGAACTTCCCATTATTTCTGTTGTCTTAGAACAAACCTTTCCCCTTCCTTGCATTTTTTTTTACGTATTCCATCATTTCGTTTACTGACTTTCCTTATTTTTTGTCCTGAACCCCTGCAGGAAGTTCCCCCCTACCTTTTAGTCCCCCCTTTATAGTTTGGCTTTTCCCTTTAACTCTTGTTGCCCTCCCTTGAACTTATTATGTCTCAAAATCAGGACCATATGGTTGGTCCCGGGGCCTCCATTGATGTCCCAATGTCTGAGCTGCTCAGGGTGGGCATGGTTTCCAGTACCACATCCATCAACGTTTTTCCCGTTTTTTGGCCCCAGTCCGTTTTCCCAAAGATCTCCCGTGGTTGGGGAATCGCCCATAATCAGTAATTTTGCTCTGCTCAATGACTCTTCTTCCACCCCCCCAGTGTGTCCACCATTGCTCTTGGCCTCCTGCAGTTCTGTGGTGGGTTATACATCACTGCAATGGGGGGTGTGTGTGTGTGTGTGTATTTGTGTGTGTGTGTGCGTGTGTGTGTGTTTGCAGCATTCATGTGCAGAAGTACATAAATATCTGTTTTGTGTTCATGCTTATTTGTGGTTTTGGTTTTAAAAAAAATAAAAATTACCACAAAAAGATTTCTTGGGGGTTGGAAATAGAGTAGCATACTGACGGGCGTACACACAATAAAACACTGATATAAACATTTATACAGCTACCTAAAAAAAAAAAAAATTAAAAAATCATTATGAAACAAAAAGAAATCAAATTTTCAAA
>WNWK01040506.1:0-16936 GCA_009830355.1 Cherax destructor
AGCCATCCTTTTCCCGCGGCCCCCTTAAAGAGGATTGATATAATAGTATTTTACAATATTTTAAAGGGCCGTGAGCTAACTATCCTCACGCCATGATGGCCCAAAAACGGGAGACACTGCCCCTTCTGCTCTCAGCCCCCCCCCCTTCAATACCTATATTCATTTTTTATTAATTTATGCATTTTTATCGTTCACATTAATTTATCCCAAATTTATCGATAAATATGATGGTAGATTTTTTTATTGAAGTAATATAAAATTATAAAAAACAAATCTAGAAGCAGTGTTTTAAAAATTCTAGCCGTGAAAAGCCTTCCGCCCTGTATAATGTACTGCGGGGAAAAAAGGGCCCGAGATCTATTGATTTATGATCCCCCAAAAAACCAATGACTTTTTTCCAGAACCTCACCATCCACTTCTCCCGACAACCAACAACATCCACCTCACCCCAGTGGGGCCACCATCCATATCCCTCTCTTCACAATCACCCAAAACCCGTTAAAATTTTAAAAAAATACTATTTCTTTATTTTAGTCTTAAGCAAAATATATCCGTTGAACTACAATTAAAATTTTCCCCTTAAATTTTTTGCAAGATCTGTTGGTAAAAACTTGTTTGGGTTTTGGGGACCCAAAAATAACTCAATTTTTCCCAAGTTCTTTTAATTATCTCACGATTTTTCAAAAACGAAAATCCCGGCAAGGGATCTACTTTTCTTATTTATTCATTATAAAAAAAGTTTACATGGTTATTTTATTAAAGGAGTTTGTTCTTTTATATTTTTTTTGGATTATTGTTTTTTACATTAAAAAAAAAGTTTACGGGTTTCAAGGGGCCATCGGATTAATTCCCTTTTATTGAGGAACTTCTCTGGGGTTAGGTTGGGGCCTCTGAGAAATTTTGGGGTTGATTTGGGACCTGCCTAGTATGGCGGACTTCTGAAGTGCTCCTTCTTTCTTATGTTTTATTAACCTTTGGCCCCTAAGATTCTGGGGAAATTTTGAGCTATCGGGGAAAAAATTTTTATCCTAAAAACATATACAAACACTTTAAAAAACCTAAAAAACCCCTATCACAAGACCCCCATTCATACTCTTATTTATTCTGCAGAACCATTAACTAATTCTGTCCATGTTGTCTCTCAGGATTGTGTTCTTAGCACCACCCTTTTCCTGTTTGGTATCAATGATTTTCCTCTGCCCTATCTGATATGGGTCATCACTTTGTGTTGACAGTTTTGCTATTGTTGTACAGGTGCTGATTGCCACTTAGTTGCAACTTTTCCCCAAAATGCTGTTGACTGTTTCCCACTGTTGTCCTTAATACTGTGTTACATATACGTATCTATGTTCCAATATCTCTAAATGAGATAAAAAAGATCAATACAATGCCCATTGTCTTCATTTTTTTCCACTCATGTTCATGATGCTTCTATGAATAGGATGGATGGTATCAGATAGTAGAACATCTCTGTTTAATTGACGGGAATGACTTACAGTATGACATTTAAAGTGCCCCAGAGCGATTATTATTATTACCATCAACATACCTTGTTCACTGAGTACATATAATATTCTTAAGCTGCCACGAGAAAATGTCAACACAAACAAACACACCAGCTGACCCCTTGACTGTGTACATCTTTTCTTCTTCCTTTTTATTCTTGTTTTCCTTTTCCCAAGTGCTTGCACTTCTTGTACTATGGGATAAAATAAAAATTTTGTACAAATATGTAGTCTTGAGATTTAAAAAAGCTAGTGTACTGGTGGCTGTAAGAAAGAGATTGAGATGCTTGATGCAAAAAACCCCTCGCTGCCATTACCGTGACCAAATTCCATATGGCATACAATATTTTTTTAATTTGTCGGAGAGCCCATTGTAACCCCAGTTGTCGTAACAGTATGTCGGTAAGTGAGGAGGCTTATATTTATTTTAACACATGGGCTGTCTCCCACCGAGGAAGGGTGACCCAAAAAAAGAAAGACTTTCACCATCATTCACACATAATCACTATCTTTGCAGAGGTGCTCATATAAATTATATTTATTACACTCTCTTTTGTTTCATCTTCCTTTGTACAGAAGAACCACAAATGTTCTTTCCAATCCTTAGGGCACTTTTTTTTTCTTTCTTTCATACATTGCATTATTATTATTATCTTTAATGGGAAGCATTTAAACCTTAGTGGTCATAGAAAACTGGGAAATGGGAGGTAATCAGGTTTGATCTAAGGAAGAGGATACCCCAATTATTTGCGTCGAGCCCTTCACCAACTTTAAAAGCTCTTCCTGGCATCAACCATTTTAACCTTGCCTGCTTTAGCATGTCAGTCTTAATCCTATCCATCTTTTCTGCTTGTCTCTTTTATCTTTATTATCACTTCACCCCTTATCTTTCACATTCATTTTAAACTTTTCAATAATTTTTTCCTTTATATATCACTCTTGCCATTTTCATTGATACACAAATCCTTTTTATTCCTTGATTTTTCTCACACTATTTATCTTTCGAAACTGTTTTGTTCTTAATAAAATTTGTTAATCATCCTTATACTTTTGCATGTTTACAAACTTACATTAATATTCAGTATTAGGATGTTAGATTGTATTTAATGAAACATTAAACATGTGGGGTTGTGGAAAAAAACATGTCCCAGTTCAGGACATTTAATAAGGAAATGTTTCATCTAATGGCTTCTTTAGACTAAAAAAGCCATTTGTGGCAAAACATTTCCTTTGATGTCGACGTGCATAAGTGTCTTTCCACATCTTTGTCAGTATCACCATACCATTTTTACGTGGGCGTTATTCTATACAAGGAAGCTAGAGGCTCAGTCCTCCAGCCACTAATCACTTAACAGTTTCTGATCAGTAGATTGTTGGTGATTCATGAAATATTAGAGAAGATATACCATCAAAGCAAAGTTCCCTTTTTATATTTTTATATTAACACATCGGCCATTCACCAAGGCAGGGTGGCCGAAAAGAAAAACTTTCTCATCATTCACCCCATCACTGTCTTGCCAGAGGGTGCTTTACCTACAGTTATAAAACTGCAACATTAACACCCTTCTTCAGAGTGCAGACACTGTACTTCCCATCTCCAGGACTCAAGCCCGGGCTCCCGGTTTTCCCTGAATCCCTTCATAATGTTACTTTGCTCCACCTAACAGCACGTCAAGTTTTAAAAAACCATTGTCCCATTCATTCCTATCAAATACGTCACACATCCTTGCTGGAAGTCCAAGCCCTCGCACACAAAACTTCCTTTACCCCTCCCTCCAACCTTTCCTAGGCGCCCCCTACCCCCCCTTTCCCCTTTCCCTACAATTTATACACTCTCGAGTTATTCTGTCTCGTTCCATTCTCTTTACATGTCGAACCACCTCAAAAACCCCCTCCTCAGCTCTCTGGATAATAGTTTTGGTAATCCGCACCTCCTCCTAATTTCCAAACTCAGTCTCTGCATTATATTCACCACACATTGACCTCAGACATGGCATCTCCACTGCCTCCAGCCTTCTCCTCGTTGCAACATTCATCACCCATGCTTCACCCATATAAGAGTGTTGGTATAACTATCCTCTCATATTCCCTTCTTTATTTCCATGGACAAAGTTCTTTGTCTCCACAGACCCCAAAGTGCTCCACTCCCCTTTTTCCCTCATCAGTTCTATGATTCCTCATCCTTCATAGACCCATCTGCTGACATGTCCACTCCCAGATATCTGAATACATTCACCTCCCATATCCTGCTTTCTGTCTTATAAATTCTTTCAATAATAATTTTACCATACACTTTCCAGGTACACTCAACAGACTTTTCCCTATAATTTTTCACCTCTTTTTTTCCCCCTTTTTTTAAACAAAGGGAAAATAAAGCCCCTGCCAATCCCTAGGTACCTTACCCTCTTCTATTTTCCTTGTATCCCCTCTACCTTTTACTCCCACTGTAGCTATAACTAAAAAGTATCTGATATATTTGGCCCCTCTATAAACATGTACATCCTGAAGTCTACTCAACAGTCTTTTATCTACCAATACATAGTCCAAAAAAACTACGTTCACCCTTTCATCATATCTTTATACTTATTTATCCTCTTTTCTTAAAATATGTATTACCCATAACTAAACCCCCTTTTTATACAAAGTTCAATCAAAGGGCTCCCTTATCATTTACACCTGGCACCCCAAACTTTACCACACCCTCTCTTGTTTCTCCTATTTAGCATTTGGTCCCCACCCCAATTACTCTCTCATTTGGTTCAAAAGTTCCTATACATTAGCTTAACATCTCCCAAAATCTCTCTCTCTCCTCTAACTCCTCTCTTCTCCAGGTGCATACGCTATTATGACCCACTTTTATCCGACCCTTCTTATTTTAATCCACATAATCCGTGAAATTTTCACAATTTATATTCCCTCTTCCATAACTGATCCTTCAACATTATTCTACCCTTCCCTAGCTCTACTCTCTCAGATACTCCTGACTTAATCCCATTTATTTCTTCCCACTGAAACTCACCTACCCCCTTCAGCTTTGTTTGCAGGCCGGGACGTCCAACTTCTTTTCATTCATAATCAGCACTCATCTCTTTCTTATCATCATTTCCCTCCACGCAAATTTAAACAACCGGGTTTTTTAAAGTTTTCTTCTCTTTTTAGTAAAGTTACAGGAAAAAGTTTCCTATTTCAAGATTACTAATCAGCTCTACAATGAAGCACTCAATAACTTTTATCTTGATAATCCTTCTTTGTGGTATAAGTATTTGGGATTATTTTTCTTTCTTTGGCATAATTACAACAATTAGGCATATGATTTTGCTTGAAAGGCACATCATTACTTGCATTTTGATTATACTATGAGTTCTAATACATACAGCACCATTTTAGGGAACCATTTGTTCTGAACTTTGGATAGGAGTTACACTGAGTTATAATGGTGAGTCACATAAAACATTCTGAATAAAAGCAAAAGGGGGGGCAAAGGGGGTGAATTTACTGTTTAGAGTTTATCAAAGAGTGTAATCTATATTCTGAGTTTTTTCAAATTTTATGCCCAAAAGAATTCTAACATATAATGATATGGACTATTTTACAGTAATTCTACAATTTCTGCATGTGGTCACTCTTATGAAGAAAACCATGTAAAGTTGGTAAACACACATTAAACACTAATAGCAGCAGCAACAAAGCCAGAAAATCAGACACACATTGCATCAAAAAAAGGACATTACTGTGGTTTGGAAGACGAGATAAACTATTCTCTAAACTAAATTCTTCTCTCATGTAATCTCAGCATTCTTGCATTTTGTATGAGTTTTCAAAATTACTAGACATCTTTGATTCTAACTATCACTTCATACATATGTATAATAATACTTTAATAATAATTTTGGTCCAAAGAACCCTAAGAAAAACAGTGCTGTACAGTACTGTACATATTAAATATTTTCATTTAAAATATACTTTCCAATGGGTATGACATCAATACATTATTTACAATGTGAATATCTTACCTGTTTGTTTTCCAAATGGTTTAATTTTACCTTGAAGGCTGAACCCATACTGAGGTGTAGGCAGCATCCAGCACTGTCTTGGGCAAACTTTTAGGCACATTTTTACCTCTTCTGGATAAAAAGGAATTAAGATTAAAAAGTGTATTTCTCACTACTTTCTTTGGGGTCTCCATTTACCTTTATACAGGTTTTTTCAATGGAGCTATCAGCACTTTTTTTATGAAAAGCTTAGAAATTATATGGGATCAATCTCATTCCAGAGTTCGAGAACATAACAAAAACAACACTTTTAAGTAACTTGTTTAAATATTTGATATTTAACTTTTGTTCATCCTTAAAAGTATAAAAACAAGGGGACAATATAATATTCAGCATTAAATATACTACCCATCTAAATGTGGAAACAAATGAAGTACTTTAAGTGTTTACAAAATCACATAAATCATTTGACACAAAAAAATATATGCAAAACAATTGAATAAAATATATTTCATTATTGCTTTTTTATTTTAAAATAAAAATACCATAAAACAATTTTCTAATACTAAAATTATTATTAGAAGATTAAAAAAAAAAAATATTTCTTCTAAATTCATGTATATAAAATCACAATAATATATATTATATCACAGAGTACATAACATAAAATAAATGTGACCCAATGGCTTGCATAATTTAAACTTGACCCTTATTAAGTGTATAATATGCTGTATCCCGTCTCTTTCTAATGATGAATCAAATGTTCCCAAGTATCCAAGTGAAACACTGTAATCATGCCGAATACCAGGTTGTTGATAGCTGAACCATGGCGTGCTGAAATGGGTAATGGTATAAGAGAACAAATACTGTATTAATAATCATTATATCATATTTTTTCTATTGCATATATGTACAGGTGGTCATCACTAATCGGGACTAATTTTGGTGATAATTTAAAATTTCTGGGTGCCACCCAACCTTGCTACTGTTTTGGCACTACTTGCTGATATGTCATTCCAGTTTCTTTTTCTCCATTTATTGTTATAACCTGCTCACTTTTAGCCCCAGCCATGGTTCCAACAAATAAAATGTTTCTTGTTGTGTAAAGCACATACAGGGGGCCCTCCACATTCATGAGGGTTATGGGATCAAGAACCTCATGAATCTTGAAATTGTGAATGTTTGATGTCAAATATATTGTAGGGGAAATTAATAATGCTTTATTTGCCTAACAATACTGCTGCCTAACCTATTGATCCACGAACAATCATAAAACACATGAAAACATTGTAAAATATAATGAACAAACAAAACACTCACCACTGGAAGGTTAGGCAGACAAACTCTGACGACTTGTGATGACAATGATGATGATGATGCAGTTACGTGACAGTTGAATGGAGGTGATTATGAGTGTAACTGCATTTGTCTTGTAAATATGATTGGGGTGGGCTCACAAATGTTTGAAGCTGGAAGTGGAGGCTAGCTTACACTGTAATGTCCATAAAAGTAAGGTGGCTTTGAGCCACTGTTGGTAGCCATGAACTCAGCTCCCCTCAGATAAGCTGTGACCGGAAATTTGGGCCTACATATGAGAGAATAAAGGGCTTGTGTGGTAGTGTGCACTATATAAAAAATCCCGCATCAGTGCATAATGAGAAAAACTACGAAATGTGTTTTTGGTGTAAAAATGATTTGATGTATTTTCGTATGGCTTTTATGTTTATTCTCATTTTTTGTCTCATTTGATGAATGGAAGATACATCACAGAAATAGATATAATTTTGATTGTTTTCATGAAGAAAGTACCTTGAAATTGAGCTCAAAGTAGCGGAAATGTTCGATTTTTGGCAATGTTCATGAGTAATAATAATACAGTGGAACTCTGAATTTCAAACGCCTCGTCAATCGAACAAATCGAGTTTCGGACGCTCGTCAATCGAACAAATGAGTTTGGACGCCTCGTAAAATCGAACAATCGAGTTTGAACGCTTTTTCAAACAAATTTTGCCCCGACCATCAAACACGTCCGTGTTTTGAGCGTGCGTACCAGACCTGCCCGCCCAGGTGCTTCCCGGCCTCGCCGTGCAGGCGTCGTGGGCCAGTCTAGCGTTGTTTACCCTTGAGTGAACATTACCCTGCAGCTCATCAAACATTTCCAAATTTAAATTTAAATTTTGTTTGGGGCTTGTTCATTAACCCTTTTGGGGTCGACAGGCCTTCTCGGAAACATGTTCTCAGGGTCGAATTTTTTGGAAAAAAAAAAAATCTTATGAAATGATGAGAATCTTTTTCCGATCATAACGACACCAAAGTTTGAAATTTGAATGAAAACTTACGGAATTATGCTCTCAGAAGTTATCGGTCTCGAAGATGTTTACGCATCAGCGATTTTACCCACTTTGAGCCCTATTTTGGCCAATTCCCAAAGTTCCCGTCCACTAAAATCATATATTTCCTTAGAAATCCCTTTCTTCTATCGACTGGTACAAAACTGCCTATTTACAAATTTAACTACCCAAAATAGTGGTCAAAAAAATGAATTTGGCCAATTCACACAAATTTCAAATATCCAATTTCAAAATAGGGTCCAGAAAAAACAAGGGAGACATTCCTGCACTAAAATAACATCTTCTCTGTTCATTAGTCATGTCTCCAGGCCCTCTTACATTACTTTTGCTTTCATTTTGAATTTTATTCTCACAAAAATAGAAGATTTACTGTTATGTATACAACTGCATCATTGTAAAAATGGTTAAATAATATCACACATTTGTGCAAGAATATTAGACTTGCCAGTTGATGTTATTGGACGCATGGTGTGATTTGTTTATCTTAAACATCGGAAATTTAACATTTCGCTCTTTGACTCAATTCAAGTACTTGTCTTTTCAAACCAATCAAATCATCTGTATTTCTGTAATATATCTTCCATTCTATCACATGAGACCAAGAAACAGAATACATCAATAAATACCATACAAAAATAGACTGCAAAGTCACTGTTTTAAAAAAAACCAGTTTTTTCTCATTATCAGTGTGTGGTGGGATTTTATACTGCGCACACTGACCACATAGATCCATTCTTTCATATGTAGGCCTACCAGCCGTTTCCTGTTTAATTTGAAGCCTAAAATTTTACGGCTAGTGGCACCAAACCCCTGCTCAGTAAAACGTGATGATGGCACCCCCGAAGGGTTAAGTGCGACTGTAAAAAGCTACCATGGTCCAAGAAATTTCCCTAGTGGTACCTGTGGTAAAGAAAGTGAGAAACACCATAGACATGAAGAATGAAAATTATACAAAATACGAGAGTGGTGTGTGAATTTCTGAGCCAGGATTTTGTATGGCAAAAAAAAGTCAACTATCGGTTCTATCCTGGGAAAAAAAGGAACAAATCAAGGAAGCTGATGTTGCAAAAGGTGTTGATATGCTAAAAAATAGACCAAAAAGAGTCAACAATGTTGTAGGATCAAGGATAGAGTTAGCGGGTGATAGTGTGTGGAGACAATCATTTGTGAAAAGGCAAGGCAGTTGCATGCCGATCTTGCAAAGAAAATGCCTGGAAACCCAAAGTGCTGATTGTGTGTTAGTGATTTTAAGGTCAGCAGAGGCTGGTTTGACAGATTTAAAGCGTAGTGGCATACACAATGTAGTAAGGCATGGTGAGGCTGCCAGTTCAGACAAATATGGGGCTGAAAAATTCATAAACGATTTTCAGGACTACAAAAGACTGAAAATTTGAAACCGAACAAGTGTTCAATTGTGACAAAACAGGCTTGTTTTGGGAAAATCTAACAGGACCTACATTACTCAGGAGGAAAGGCACTGCCAGAGCACAAACCTATGAAAGAAAAGTAACTCTTATGTTTGTGCTAATGCTAGTGGGGATTTTAAAGTGAAGCCTTTACTGGTGTATCCCCCAGAAAATCCCAGAGTGTTCAAGAAACAATGTCGTCAAGAATCGTTTGTGTGTCTTGTGGAAAGCTAGTCAGAATGCATGGGTCACAAGGCAACTTTCATTAGTGAACCCAATAAGTGTTTGGCCCCCGTGTGAGAAAATAACTACGGGAAAAAGAATTTGGACCCCAAGTGCCTCCTGTTACTGGACAATGCTCCTGCACATCCTCAAAACTTGGAAGAACTACTGAGTAAGACCAGTTTTATAAAAGTGAAGTTCTTGCCTCCTAACACCACTCCCCTCCCTTTAGCCATGGACCAGCAGGTCATTTGTAACTTCAAAAACTCTACACAAAAGCAGTGTTTGAAAAGTGCTTTGAAGTCACCTCGGACACTGAATTTACCCTAGAGAGTTCTGGAAGAATCCTTAATATCTACACTGCATAGGCCTTATAGGTAAGGCTTGGAATGGAGTGACTTCCAGGACTTTGAACTTTGCTTGGAGACTACTGTGGCCAGGTTGTGCCAACAGGGATTTTGAAGGGTTTGAGGCTGGCCCTGACCCTGCGCCCTGTGCCTGTTGTGGAAGGTATTGTGGCATTGGGCAAATCAATGGATTTGGGCGGTGACGAATGTGGAAGAGTTAGTGGAGGACCAAAGGGTAGAGCTAACAACTGAAGAGCTCAAGAGCTGGAACTGGAACAGCATCAGACCAGAGTTGAGACTATTGCTTCCAGGAGGAGGAGGAAGAGGGACTGGTTGAGTGCCTTTTTCAGGTAGGAGATTTGTGCGAAGTGGGACGATGTATAAAGGTTTGTGGAGAAATACCATCCTGAGCAAGCTGAAACAAACCATATCAGCAACATGTTCAGTGACAAAACAATGTCCCACTTCAGGCAAATCTTAGAGGTGCCAGAAACAGAGGAATCTGGACAGTTATTTTGTGAGACAGGGTCCAGTGACTCTCAAGCTGGTCCAAGTGGGATTAAAAGACAAAGAAGGAAGTAACCCCAGAGAGGGACTTGTTACCTGAAGTCCTTTTGGGGGGGATTCCCTTCCAAACACTAAGCCCCCCCTCCCTCATCCTCACTATCTTCCATATGCCATCAACAATCTTCAATAAAAAGGGAAATAAAAATGTTATTTTATTGTTTAAATATTTAAATATTTGCATTTATTTATTATATCTTTACTATGTATAATTCTTATGTGTATGTAGCAATTAATCTCATTAAAATGTTTTTTTTTTTAATATTTTGGGTTTC
Organism: Cherax destructor; assembly: GCA_009830355.1. Classification (NCBI taxonomy): domain Eukaryota; kingdom Metazoa; phylum Arthropoda; class Malacostraca; order Decapoda; family Parastacidae; genus Cherax; species Cherax destructor. The sequence goes on from WNWK01040506.1 coordinate 10,663, forward strand.
TGGAATGATAAATTAATTGTATTTATTATTTCTTTGGGGAAATTTGATTTGACTTTCGAATGTTTCGAGTTGAGAACTAGCTCCTGGAACGGTTGGATGAAACTCAGGTTCCACTGTATTTTACTGAAAGTAACATACAACTCATGACCTTGAGTAGGAAAAACAAATAACACAAACAACTATTAGAGTATAAGACAGAAAAATATATTGATTGAAGACAATACTTCATGGAAAAAGAATAAAAGATATTACAAAGGAACCAAAATATACAAATGAATCATACAAAGTTCACAACATATATGAACATGGAATCAAATAGTATATTCCAAAAAAAAAATAGAAAACAATAAAGAATGATTTAACAGAAGATCTTGAGAGCCATAAAAAAGAGGACTTGGAACCAATGGAAATGTGACAACCCAGGTAATAAAAAAAAAAATTATTTGAAGGAAAAAATGACAAGAAAGATAGACCAAATCTTAGGATGGAAGGAGGGGGTAAGGAGACTTAAAGTGTTGGGGTTAGAGCATCCAGCAGGTTTGTATGAGCATGTTATATCAGAATGAATAGAGATGGTGTTTTATGGTAGCTAAATGTTCCTGGGCTTGAAAGGTCACTTTTTGGGATTCAAGGAAAACAGTTAGCAGAACTGAGTCCTGGAAGTGGGAAGTACAATGCCAACACTATAAAAGAGGAGTGGAGATATTGGTGTTGCGGGTTATAATTTGTGATGTTTCTGCCCCTCTATAAAGACACCATTGATATGATGGTGAATGGATTCCTACTGGTGAGAGACAGTTCGCATGTTCAAAAAGTAAACTAAATGTGAAAAACAAAATACAAGGAATTAAGGATGACATTTCTGAGAATCTCTATCAATTCTGACCTTAGGTGTGGAGCACACCAGGATAGTTTTAATAACGTATAAGCCTGTACATCTAATAATTGAACACTTACATAAACTGCCCTTGTTAAAGATATAAATTCTATTGAAAATGAAGTCAGTACATTCTAAAAATTTTTTTTTTCAACAAGTCACCGTCTCCCACCGTCACAACACTCATACATAATCACTGTCTTTGCAGAGGCGCACAGATACGACAGCTGAGAATAGTCCTCCCAACTGTCACTATCCCAGACCCTCCTTAAAGTGCACTAAATCAATTAACTGGTTTCTGATCCCTTACAAAAATGTTCCTGCTCACCTCCAACAGCTCGTCAGGTCCCAAAACCATTAGTCTCCATTTACTCCTATCAACATGCTCACACATGCTTGCTGAAAGTCCAAACCCCCCACCCCCAAAACCTCCTTTACCCCCTCCCCACCTTTTCTAGAACACCCCTACCCCTTCCTTCCCCACAGATTTATACGCTCTCCAAGTCATTCTACTTTGATCCATTCTCTCTAAATGACCAAACCCCTCAACAACCCCTCTTCAGCCCTCTACAAATACTTTTAGTAACTCCACACCTTCTCCTAATTTCCACATTCCCAATTTTCTGCATAATATTTACACCCCATATTGCCTTAGACAGGACATCTCCACTGCCTCCCGCCTCCTCCCCCTGCAGCATTTGCAACCCTTTACACCCATATAAAGTGTTGGTACCACTATACTTTTGTCATTCCCTTCTTTGCCTCCATGGATAACATTTTGTCTCCACAGATACCTCAACGACCACTCACCTTTTTTTCCCTTTATCAATTCTATGGTTAACCTCATCCTTCATAAACCCATCTGCTGACAAGTCAACTCCCAAATATCTGAAAACATTTACTTCTTCCATAATCCCTCTCTCAATGTGATATCCAATTTTCTTTATTTAAATGTTTGAACCCTATCACCTACTCTTATCTATGTTCACTTTTAACTTTCTCCTTTACACCCTACCAAACTCGTCCACAAACCCTTTTGCAACTTTTCTTTAGAATCTCCCATAAGCACAGTATCATCAGCAAAAGTAACTGTGTCAACTCCCATTTTGCATTTAATTCCCATAATTTAATCCCACCCTTCTCCCCAACACCCTAGCATTTACTTCTTACAACACCATCTATAAATATATTAAAAAACCATGGTGACATTACACATCCCTGTCTAAGACCTACTTTACGGGAAGTAATCTTCTCTCCTACACACCCCAACCTGAGCCCTCACTATCCTCATAAAAACTCTTACAGCCTTCAGTAACTATACCCATTCCCTACAGTGCAACATTTGCCACATTACTCCCCTATCCACTCTATCATATCCTTTTCTAAATCCATAAATGCAATGAAAACTTCCTACCCTTAAACTAAATACTGTTCACATACAGTGGACCCCAGGTTTAAAAAACCCGGAAATCGTACATTTATGTAAGTATAATATTGAAGTGCTTTTGGGAAAAGTATTTTGGGGTCTGAAATAGACTAACCTACGTGACATTTTCCTTAAGGGAAGAAATTCGTTCGGTATGGCATGAGCAGACTTCAGGGGTGAAGTTTTACGAAACTCGGGGGTCCACGCATTTTGCCTTAACCCTGTCACCATCCCCTACCACTCTAAAGCCCTTGCTCATCTGCAATCCCACTCTCTGTCTTCCTCTAATTCTTTCAATAATAACCCTGCCATACACTTTACCTGGTATACTCAGTAAACTTTTCTTCTTTCTTTCAACATCCGTTTCCACCAAGGCAGGGTGGCCCAAAAGGAAAACAAATTTTTCCCTTTACATTTAGTAATATATTCAGGAGAAGGGGTTACTCTAGCCTTTCTCCCGGCATTTTAGTCGCCTCTTACGACATGCTGGGTACGGAGGAAGAATTCTGTTTCCCCTTCCCCTTGGAGATAAGAGGAAATAAGAACAAGAACTAATAAGAAAAAAGAAGAAAACCCAGAGGTGTGTTTTATATGCTTGTACATGAATGTGTAGTGTGACCCAAGTGTAAGTAGAAAGAGATTCCAAATCTTGCATGTTTATGAGACAGAAAAAAACACCAGCAATCCTACCATCATGTAAAACAATTACAGGCTTTCGTTTTACACTCACTTGCCAGGACGGTAGTACCTCCTGGACAGGTTCTGTCTACCAACTACTCCCTAGACTCAGTAAACTTATTCCCCTATGTATTTGTGTATACCTGAATAAACTTATTCTTACAATCTCTTTTATCCCCTTTCCTTTATATAAAGGAACTATACATGCTCTCTGCAATCTCTAGGTACCTTCCCTCTTTCATACATTTATTAAACAAAATACCAACCACTCCAACACTATTCCCCCTGCTTTTACATTTCTGTTTTCCCGTCAGTTCAGCTGCTTTACCCCTTTCATTCTAAAGTACGCCCTCCCCACACTCCATCCCCCTTCTTCACTCCTAAAGGTTTTGTACCTCCTGGCCAGTACATGATATGTGTGATGATAAAAAGAGTCAAATAGACTATACAGCAAACATGACTGCAATTTGATGATTTCATCATCATCATATTTCACAAGTTAACCTGTAGGACCACAGAGTGCCTGGGGATTGGAAAGTACAGTGGAACCTCTGTTTTTTTTATGCCCTAGATTGTATTAAAACTATATTTCTTTCATAAAATGTATTTTTGTTAATATTTTGGGTGTCTGAGATGGATTAATTGGATTCATTATTTCTTATGGATATATTAACAAAAATACATTTTATAAGAATAACTATAGTTTTACAACAAACTAGGGCATCGAAAACTGAGTTCCACTGTAATTAGTTTGATCCATAGAAGAAAGGTACCTCAAATTTCTTGGATCAAGAGCCCTTTGCTGGCATCAAGGCACTTCCTTGAAGGGATGTAATTGGATGAGTATATTACTATATATGGGCAATTGGTATAATTTATATAGAAAATTCGGAGTTGGAAATTAAAGGTGTGGATTACTAAAAGTATTTGTCAGAGGGCTGAAGAGGGTTGTTGAGGTGTTTGGTTTTAGAGAGAATGGATCAAAGTAGAATGATTTGGAAAGGGATAAATCTGTAGGGAAAGGAAGGGAGGTAGGAATTGTCCTCAAAAAAGGGTTTGGGGGGAGGGGGTAAAAAATTTTGTGGGGGGCTTGGACTTCCCGCAAGCATGTGTGAGCATGTTCAAAGGGGTGAAAGGGACGAATGGTTTTGGGACCTGACGAGCTGTTGGAGGGGAGCAGGGTAATATTTTGTGAAGGGATTCAGGGAAACCAGTTAATTGATTAGTTGGATGAGTCCTGGGAAAAAGGAAGTACAATGCTTACTTTAAGGAGGGTCTGGGATAGTGACAGTTGGGAGGGACTTATTCTCAGCTGTCGTATCTAAGCGCCTCTGCAAAGACAGTGATTATGTATGGGGATGAAAGTGTTGAATGATGAAAGTATTTTCTTTTGGGATTTCTTTCTTTTGGGTCACCCTGCCTCGGTGGGAGCGACACTTTTTAAAAAAAAAAAAAAAAAATTCTTTTTTTTAAGAAGATTAACAACACTTATAGTTATAAGTGTTGCATATACTTACCTTTCTGTTTATGTGAGCAGGTGTCTGTACATGGTCTGGCTAATATGCAAGCATCAAACACTTGCTAACTTGGCTCTTATGAATATTCTACAAGGTGTAGAATCCCAGGGAGAGAAAAACAGCTGTCAACTGAAAATTTAAGCCGTGGAAAAGACCGACATGCTGTAGGTGAGAACAAAACCCAGAAGATCCGAGATGGTTCCGTGCTGTCTTTAATACATCTAAGGAAACACAAAATATCCACATTACATCTGGACTAAACTATCTAACCCTTCAACTGTCCAAACATAGATTTCGTTATTCCGCTAGCGTTCAAACATTGATCAACATTTTATTTTCCTGCCTTCAAATTTGAAAGATTTTCTTGAGATGCCTGGTCAGTATAGAATGGGTCTTAACACTCAGTGTGCACAGTATTAAAAAATCTGGGACCACTTAGACTTCATGTAGAACACCAAATCTATTGAGCGCCAGCTAGAGCAACCAGCATGGCAAACACCAGGGGTTCACTGATGCCATGTCGTATTAACACTCCTTTTAAGAAGAAAGTGATGCTGACCCTGAGTTTAGTGGCTTTGAGATGGATGTGGCCCCAAGTGGTTGAGGGAAAAATAAAAACTCCATAATAACCCATTTGCAACATTTGTCCACATCCTTTCAATTTTGATACCACTGATAGTGTTATCCTGCAGAATGTCCTATAACCTATTCCCCTAAGTAAAGAAAGCATTCTGGCTGTAGTCGTGTTCAGCAGGCCGGCTGGCTGACTGACTGGGTGGGCAGGTGGCGGGCTGGATGATTGACTTTCGCTGCCCCTATCTCTGTCTCTGCCCATCTCCATCTCTGTCTCTGCCTATCTCTGTCTCTGCCTATCTCTGTCTCTGTCTATCCCTATCTCTATCTCACAGAAAATAATTTACAGTTATCATACATAGTGTAAATTACCTAGGATCCCCAAAAATGCAGACAAAGTGTATACTGTGCTTGTAGATATAAAGCATAATAAACATGACTGACAAGTAATACGCTTTTTCATTTGATCGGGAATCAGATGTGACAACTGCATTGTGTATAATTCTCATATTTTAACCCATGCAAATATTGAATACATATATTTAATAGATGTATAACCTATTGTATAATTAATGCAACCTGATAAAACTATGTTTTGTACGTCTAGTGTTAAGTAATCAGTAATGTATTAAGTTTAGACTGCCTGTAATGCCAAGGCATGATGGGGGCCCCTTTTTTGTACTACAAATCATTGTAAACCCTCAATATAATCTACCAATGTAAATATACTTCCTACAATATTCAACCACTTTGTAAACTTGCAAGGAAATAAAAATCTGAATTTGAATCTGAACCTGTTGGTTCTGAGTATCTCTGAGACAGACAAGCACACAAAAGACAGAAAGACAGATAAGCAGAGACAGAGCTAGACAGACATGTTTATGTGTAACAGTGAAAACAAATAAAGCCAAGATTGAATGGAACAGTGCAAGATCATCAAATGTCACTCCACTGCTGCACTGTCAGCAGTGGAGTGACACTCGTATTACGTGTTTCAAGAGTTTCATATACTCCAAACATGTTTAAAAAATTGCTGGGGCCTATAAATACTTTGTATATATTTTAGACAATAGTATGTGACCAAGACAGGTGAAAATGTTCACCAGTCATGTGTTTGTGACTACAGTGGACCTTCGGTTTTCGTTGAAAATTCATTCCAGAATGCTGTTTAGTGCCATTACCGAACAATTTGTTCCCCTAAAA
>WNWK01040507.1:0-16936 GCA_009830355.1 Cherax destructor
AAATCACTGTCATCATCACTTACACTGCTCACATCAGAGTCTTCTACTAGTTGAAATAGTTTCCTCTTCCGTTCTGGTACAGGTGAACGTGAATGAGACGGCCCAGCACCAGAGGTGGAAGGCTGTGGGTCATCTGGGTTTTCATCACTAATTATGTTATCCTGGGCACTGCTTTCGGTCACACCCTCTTGAAAACCATGGAATTCACTTTCACTGGCACTTCCATCGCTGTTAGAACTATCACTTGGGAAGAGAAGGCCTCCAAAACTTCTTACCGCCAGGCATGGTGAACAAGGACTACAAACATGGCGCTCCCACAATGCACCACTGGGTCCCCGATTTTTTTCATACTGCGCACACCCACCACGCAGACCCATTCTCTCACATGTAGGCCTATCAGCTTTCTCCCACTTCATTTGAAGCCGCTAGAATTTAGGCGTATAAATACGTCCGAAACATTGGCTCGTAAGACGTAAATATACGTCCGAAACAGTCAAAGGGTTAAAGGAGGGGTTTGTGATATTGCTGTTTGGATTGATATACCTTACCTTTACCTTTGAAGAGTTTCGAGAGTTTATCTACTCTCTGAGCCCGGCCATGGGCCAGGCTCGTCTGGTGCTTGCCTGGTCAACCAGGCTGTTGCTGCTGGAGGCCCGCTGCCCCACATATCCATCACAGCCTGGTTGATCTGGCACCTGGTGAAGATACTTGTCCAGTTTCCTCTTGAAGGCTTCTACACTGGTTCCAGCCGTGTTTCGGATATCTTCTGGTAAGATGTTGAATAGTCTGGGACCCCGGATGTTAATACAGTGTTCCCGTATTGTCCCCACCGCACCCCTGCTCCTCACTGTGTTTATTTTACACTTCCTCCCATATCTCTTACTCCAGTATGTTCTTATGGCAGTGTGCAGATTTGGGACCAGGCCTTCAAGTACTTTCCAGGTATATATTATCATGTATCTCTCTCCTCCGCTCCAATGAGTACATGTTCAAAACTTGAAGGCGTTCCCAATAATTTAGATGTTTCAATGGCTCAATGTGAGCCATAAACAATTTCTGAATTTGTTCCAGCTCTGATATCTCTCCTGCCCTGAACGGGGCCGTCAGCACTGAGCAGTATTCTAAGTGAGGGAGCACTAGCGATTTGAAGAGTGTCACCATCGGCATTATTTCCCTTGTTTTGAAAGTTCTCAATACCCACCCCGTCATCTTCCTGGCTGTTGTTATGGTCTTTAAAAGAAAGATCAGCAGACATAATTATTCCCAAGTCCTTAACGTGTTCCTTTCGTTCTATGTGGTGACCCTCTTGCGTTTTGTAAATACATACGTAGTGTTCCTTTTGAGTTCTTCATTCTTTCCATACCTAAGCAACTGAAACTTATCACCATTGAATGTCATGTTCTCCACTGCCCACTGGAAGACCCTGCTTATGTCTTCCTGTAATTGTTCAGTGTCCTCTACCGTATTGACTTTGCTTATTTTAGTGTCATCTGCAAATGATGATACAAAAGTGTGCCGGGTGTTTTTATCTATGTCTGTTATGAGGATGAGAAACAGCAGAGGTGCCAGGACAGTGCCTTGGGGCACTGAGCTTTTGACCTTGCTGATGCTGGATCTTGCCCTGTTCACTACTACTTTTAAGAAATAATGTCAAGTAGGTTAGTCCATTTCAGACCCCCAAAAATACACTTACAAAAGCACTTACAATATTATACTTACATAATTGTACGATTTCCGGGGTGCTCGTTACTCGGGGGTCCACTGTATTATTATTATTATACGTCAGACTGTAGCTCAAACCTACCTATGTACGTACAGTGGTACCCCGACTTACGATGGTCCCCAAACACACCCTTTTATGTAAGTTGATTTTTTTAAATGCTTTTGTAAGTGTAATTTTGGGGGTCTAAAAGGACTAGTCTATTTTACATCATTTCTTATGGAGATAAATTCGTTTGGTAATGGCACTTGAACAGCATTCTGGAATGAAAAAATATCGTAAGTCGGGGTACCACTGTATTTGGTTTATTTAGCAATGCTCGTTTTTGCCAACTAAGCAGAACGTATTTTAATTTTTCTTATAAAATCAGTCACCATATCACATAATTAATATAGTCATGTGCCGCATAACGACATTTCGGTCTGCATATAAAAGTACAGTGGTCCCCCGAGTAACAAACACCCCGGAAATCGTACAATTATGTAAGTATAATATTGTAAGTGCTTGTGGAAGTGTATTTTTGGGGGCCTGAAATAGACTAACCTACGTGACATTATTCCTTAAGGGAGTAAATTCGGTCGGTAATGGCACTTGTGCAGGTTTCTGGAATGAAGTTTTTTCGTTACTCGGGGGTCCACTGTATAGCACATACATGTATAACTATGTACAGTACATACTTGATAATGATAATAAACAGCTATGTTACTGGTTTACGTATTTACTATACTACAGTGGACCCCCGAGTATTGTAATTAATCCGTTCCAGGAGCTATTGCTTAACACGAAGTTTACGAAATTCGAACCATTATTTCCCATAAGAAATAATGTAAATACAATTAATCCGTTCCACAAAAAAATATTCATGCAAAATAATTAAAAACAATATAGTATATATATATATATATATATATATACAGTGGTACCTCGACTTACGATATTAATCCGTCAGAGAGGGCATTTCTTAAGACGAAACAATCGTTAGACGAATCAATTTTCCCCATAAGAAATAATGGAAATAAATTTAATCCGTCCAAGACTTCCAAAAGTAGTTAAATAAAATATTTTTTAGAACTTTTGGACATTAAATAATAAATAATTTAATAAAGAATATCTAAATAAGCATGCAAATATTGAACAATAACATGTCACTTACATTTATTGAAGAGTTGTTGATGTGTGGAGGACGGGAGGAGGGGAGAAGGTGGAGTAGTATGCTAGTGTTTGGAAGGGGAATCCCCTTCCATTAACACTGCAGGTGGTAAGTTCTTTTCTGGGGTTACTTCCTTTTCTTTGAATGCCACTAGGACCAGCTTGAGAGTCACTGGACCTCTTTCTAACAACAAATTTGTCCAGGAGCTCTGTGTCTGGCGATTCTTTAACACATCCCTGAAATGACACACCACTGTGTCATTGTACAGGTTGCCAGCACGGCCTGCAACAGCATGGTTAGGGTGATATTCATCCATAAATGCTTGCACATCACTCCATTTGGCACAGATCTCCCTAATCCTTGAAGAAGGCACATTCTTCCATTTTTGTTCCACCTCCTCCTCTGAACCATTGTCCTGACCACTGGTCTCTTGTTCCAGTTGCTGTTGAAGCTCTTGCAGATCTTCAGTGGTTAGCTCTTCCTTGTGCTCCTCCACCAACTGTTCCACATCCTCACCACTCACCTCTAACCCCAAAGACTTGCCCAATTCCACAATTTCTTCCACAACAGGCTCAGGCTCAGGGTTCTGAGGCTCAGCCCCAAAACCTTCAAAATCCCTCTCTAGGACACAGTCTGGCCACAATTTTCTCCAGGCAGAGTTCAAAGTCCTGGTAGTCACTCCCTCCCAAGCCTTACCTATAAGGTGTACACAATGCAGCATATGGAAATGTTTTTTCCAAAATTCTCTTAGGGTCACATCAAAGCACTTTTGAAACATTGCTTTGGTATAGAGTTTTTTAAAGTTGGAAATGACCTGCTGGTCCATGGGCTGGAGGAGAGGAGTGGTATTAGGGGGCAAGAACTTCACTTTGATGAATTTAAACTCCTCCACAATTTTCTCTACCAAGTTTGGAGGATGACAAGGAGCATTGTCCATTATCAGGAGGCACTTAAGTGGCAAATTATTGTCCAATAGATATTTCTTCACACTGGGGCCAAACACACCATTGAACCAATCTAAGAAAATGTCCTTTGTGACCCATGCCTTTTGGTTAGACCTCCACATCACACACAAGTTAGACTTGCTGACACCGCATCTGCCAAACACTCGGGGATTTTCAAAAAGATACACAAGTAAAGGCTTCACTTTGCAATCACCACTGGCATTGGCACAAAGCATCAAAGTTAGCCTGTCTTTCATAGGCTTATGTCCTGGCTGTGCCTTTTCCTCCTGAGTAATGTAGGTCCTGTTGGGCATTTTCTTCCAAAACAGGCCTGTTTCATCACAATTAAACACTTGTTGGGGGAGGAATTGTTCAGCCTCTAGGTACTCCTGGAATTCAGGCACATATTTTTCAGCCGCACTTTTGTCACAACTGGATGCTTCACCATGCCTCACAACACTATGTATGCCAGTACGCTTCTTAAATTTTTGAAACCAGCCTCTGCTGGCTTTAAATTCGCTCACTTCATCACTCGTTGCAGGCATTTTCTTAAGGAGATCATCATGCAACTGCCTTGCTTTTTCACATATTATTGCCTCCGAAACAGTATCTCCTGCTAACTGTTTCTCGTTGATCCACACCAACAACAACCTTTCCACATTTTCCAGCACTTGTGGTCTGTGTTTTGTGATCACACATGAACCTTTGCAACAACAGCTTCCTTGATTTTACTTGAATTTTTCTTATCCACAATGGTAGCGATGGTAGAAAAGGGTTTACCATACAGCCTGGCCAGCTCACTGATACGCACTCCACTTTCATATTTTTCTATTATCTCCTCCTTCAGTTCTATCGTACATATATTTCTGTTCCTCTTTGCCACAGGCTTAGCACTAGGATCTTTCCTTGGACCCATGGTAGCTTATTTAGCAGTTGCAAGCACTAAAAACAGTGGAATAATGACAATATACTGGTATGAATGCGTGGGTGTGGGTGGGTGGTCGCTCTCGCTTGTAAACAATAGCACTGACGCTCCCTGGAGTGCGCGCTCAGCTGGGCGCCAAGCGGACACGTCCGGTACGAATGTCGGTAGACGAATCAAACAACGTAAGTCGCATTCAAATTTCTTACGTTATAAATATCGGTTATCGAATATAACGTAAGATGATAGCATCGTAAGTTGAGGTACCACTGTATATATATACACATTTACTTACCTTTATTGAAGAGTTGCAGGCATCTGGAAGGTAGAGTTGCTGACAGGGGCAGGGTGTTAGTGGTTGGAAGGGAAATCCCCCTCCAAAAGGACTTCAGGTAACAAGTCCCTCTTTGGGGTTACTTCCCTTCTTGGTCTTTTAATGCCACTAGGACCAGCTTGAGAGTCACCAGACCCCTGCCTGGTGAAGTAACTGTCCACAGTCCTCTGTTTCTGGCGACTTTTCAACACTTTCCTGAAGTGCAACATGGCTCTGTGACTGAAGTGGCTGCACAGAAGGCTCATTTCAGCTTGCTCAGGGTGGTGTCTTTCAACAAATGTCTGCAACTCATTCCACTTTGTACACATCTCCTTAAGCACTGAAGAAGGCACCTCCTTCTGTCTCTCGCCCTCCTCCTTTGAAGCAATAACCTCAGCTGTGGTCTGTTGCTGTTTCAGATGAAGCTCTTGCAGCTCTTCAGTTGTTAGCTCTACCCTGTGCTCCTCCACCAACTCTTCCACATCCTCACCACTCACCTCCAACCCCAGGCTGTTCCCCAATGCCACAATATCTTCCACAACAGGCACAGGGTCGTCAGGGTCAGCCTCAAATCCTTCAAAATCCCTCTGTTGGACACAACCTGGCCACAATGGTCTCCAAGCAGAGTTCAAAGTCCTGGAAGTCACTCCCTCCCAAGCCTTACCTATAAGGCGTATGCAAGGCACAATATTGAAGTGATCTTTCCAGAACTCTCTTAGGGTCAATGCAGTGTCTGAGGTCACATCAAAGGACTTCTGAAACACTGCTTTGGTGTACAGTTTCTTGAAGTTGGAAATGACCTGCTGGTCCATGGGCTGGATGAGAGGAGTGGTGTTAGGAGGCAAGAACTTCACTCTGATGAAATTAAACTTGTCAGACAAACACTCTTGCAAGTTGTGAGGGTGAGCAGGAGCAGTGTCCAGTACCAGGAGGCACTTGAGTGGCAATTTCTTTTCCAAGAGGTATTTCTTCACACTAGGGCCAAACACTCCAGTCACCCATTCCTTGAAAATCACCGTAGTGACCCATGCCTTGGTGTTAGCCTTCCAATGCACACACAAATTATTCTTGTCAACACTGTGATTCCTGAAGGGTCTGGGATTTTCTGCGTGATACACCAGTAAAGGCTTCACTTTAAAATCACCACTGGCATTGGCACACATCATAAGAGTTAGCCTGTCTTTCATAGGCTTGTGTCCTGGCTGTGCCTTTTCCTCCTGAGTAATGAAGGTCCTGTTGGGCATTTTCTTCCAAAACAGGCCTGTTTCATCACAGTTAAACACTTGCTGGGTGAGGAAATGTTCAGCCACTACGAACCCCTGGAATTCCTGCACAAACTTTTCAGCTGCACGTTTGTCTGAGCTGGCTGCCTCACCATGTCTCACAACACTGTGTATGCCACTATGTTTCTTAAACCTGTCAAACCAGGCTTTAAAATCACTCGCCTCACCACTGGTTCCAGGCATTGTCTTGACAAGATCTGCGTGCAACTTCTTTGCCTTTTCACAAATTATCGCCATGGAAATACTATCACCTGTTCTCTGTTTTTCATTGATCCACACCAACAACAACTTCTCAACCTCATCCACTGTTTTCGATCTATTTTTCGTTAACATATCAACCCCTTTTGCAACATTAGCTTCCTTGATCTCATTTCTCTTTGCCAGGATAGAGCTGATAGTAGATGGGGTTTTCTTGTACATCCAAGCAAGCTCACTCAGACGTACGCCACTCTCATATTTTTCTATAATCTCTTTCTTCAGTTCGATGGTGTTCCTCACTTTCTTTACCACAGGGGTGCCACTAGGAAGCTTCTTTGGACGTATGGTGACTTATTTCACAGTGACAATCACTAAACCACCAAAAAAGACACCAAATGTATTGTGAATGTTTGAAAGAGCACGCTGGGTAATGTTCTCTCAATGGTAAACAACGCTTCACTGGCGGCATCCTGCGCAGGCGGACAGGTCTAATACGTTACGAAACACGAGCCAGTTTATGATTCTCAAAATCGAAAAAAACTTACGGAACACGATGTTTACGAAATAAGAACCTTACGAAACTCGGGGGGGGTCCACTGTACTGTACTATTTTATCATTATTTTAGTTTACTGTAAAACAGTATGGGGTGTTAACGCCGGCAGCAGCTCCATATGTCTTGTGTTTACCTCATCTCGTTAGTATCATTTTACCTTGTACTTGATTTATTCTCGTGTTTCGAGAAATCCACTGCTAATGTTGCCATAGCTGAAGAAGAGGCAAGAGAAAAGGAAACTGCATAAAAAAAGGAAGAAGAACCCCAAAGAAAATTTACAGTGAAGGGTTTAGCAGAAGCTTTTGCAGACCTCAACAAACTCCTTAAAAAGTTTGAAAACATGGATCCCAACACCGAGAGGTTTTTCATTAATAGAGAAGAATGTTCATGGTGCATTATCTTCCTACAAGCAAATCTATGATGAAAAAAAAGAAACAATTGCCTATGGTATTTAGTACAGTAATATGCTATACAGATTTGTAGCCTATGAGCAATAGATCATACCCTATATAACCTAGGTGTGTAGTAGGCTATACCATCTAGGTTTGTGTAGGTACACTTTGACGTTCACACAACGAAATCGCCTAATGACGCATTTCTCAGAACATATCCCCATCGTTAAGTGGCACATAACTGTAGTTCATTGACTGAGGACATGATTAAGCTAATAAAATTAATACTAACTGTGTAAATTCTAGCGAGTTGGGTTAATTTTGGCAAGACTGAGTGAAGTTAGGTTTGCATAGGTTTCATTTGGGCAGGATAGGTTAGGCTAGGATAGATTAGGCCAGGTTGTGTTAGGTTGGGTATGGTTAAGTTAGTATAGGTATGTTAGGAATCGTTATTTTATTTGGTTTGAGTTGGTTCACTGGTCTGACCTGCTAAATAACAAACTTCATTCTATTAAACCGAGTATAGGTTTCTGGCCGCCTTTTTGTCACCAATGTCGGGGTTGGGAGGCTACACTCTCCCGTCTTCGCATCGGCCACACTCGTCTTACTCACGGGTATCTCATGGAGAGGCTCCCTGCCCCTCTCTGTGAGCATTGTCAGGTTCCAGTGTCTGTTCGACATATTCTGTTGGACTGCCCCCACTATCAACGAGCACGCAGAATTTATCTCCAACGGCGTCTTCGCTCTGCGGCCCTTTCTTTACCTTCCCTTCTTGCTGATGGACCCTCCTTTAATCCTGACTCTCTCGTTGACTTTTTGACAGAAACTGACTTGCTACACAAACTCAAGATTATACCTCTAGCACCTCCCTCAGTCCCTTCTACCTCGATCTCTTGCTACCCTCTATCCCTGCACTATCCACTGTCCTGCTGCACTCCATACCCTACTAATCATCCATCTCCTTCTTACAATCCATTCTCCCTGTCCTGACCAGCCGCGCTGTATAACCCCTGTGGTTTAGCGCTTCTTTTGATTATAATAATAATTGAGTTGGTTAGGTTAGGCCAGATTAGGGTAGATGAAGTTGGGTTAGGCAAGGTTAGGTGATGAGATTTTGTTAGGTTTGATTAAATTAGGTTAGAGGAGGTTGCTCAATTAGTTTAGAAGAAAAATTAACATTTCCATATCATTGTATGTATTAATGTCGTATCTGAGCTCCTCTGCAAAGACAGTGATTATGTATGAGTGTGGTGAAAGTGTTGAATGATGATGAAAGTATTTTCTTTTTGGGGATTTTCTTTCTTTTTGGGTCACCCTGCCTCGGTGGGAGACGGCCGACTTGTTGAAAAAAAAAAAAAAAAAAATTACCGACAATATGTTAGGTAAAAGGACACAGGTGCAACTAATGTGACATTCTATTATGGCAATGTTTCGCTCTCCAAGAGCTTTGTCAAGCTGTTATAAACAATACATGGACACAGAGGGTATATATAGGTGCCTTACACCTCACTCTAAGCCTACTTATACCCTCTGTGTCCATGTACTGTTTAGAACGGCTTGACAAAGCTCATGGGGGCTCTTTATCTAGGGAATTGAATCTGCTCCAATTCCATGAATTAAGCCTGAATATCTTCCATACCCCCCCACAGGCGCTGTATAATCCTATGGGTTTAGCACTTCATGATTACAAAAATAATAATGGAGAGCGAAATGTTGCCACAATAAAATGCCACATTAGTTGCACTTGTGTCCTTTTTACCTAACATTTCCATATCATGTTAATAATCTTTTTTTTTTTTTAACACGTCGGCCATCTCCCACCGAGGCAGGGTGACCCAAAAAGAAAGAAAATTCCCAAAAGAAAATACTTTCATCATCATTCAACACTTTCACCTCACTCACACATAATCACTGTCTTTGCAGAGGCGCTAAGATACGACAGTTCAGAAAATCCCTCCAAACCGCCAATATCTCAATCCCCTCCTTTAAAGTGCAGGAATTGTACTTCCCATTTCCAGGACTCAAGTCCAACTGAATCAATTAACTGGTTTCCCTGAATCCCTTCACAAAATATTACCCTGCTCACACTCCAACAGCTCGTCAGGTCCCAAAAACCATTTGTTTCCATTCACTCCTATCTAACACGCTCACACATACTTATACCTTTGATATACCTTTGAATAGTTTCGAGAGTATCTACTCTCTGAGCCCAGCCATGGGCCAGGCTCGTCTTGTGCTTGCCTGGTCAACCAGGCTGTTGCTGCTGGAGGCCCGCTGCCCCACATATCCATCACAGCCTGGTTGATCTGGCACCCGATGAAGATACTTGTCCAGTTTCCTCTTGAAGGCTTCTACACTGGTTCCAGCGATGTTTCGGATATCTTCTGGTAAGATGTTGAATAGTCTGGGACCCCGGATGTTAATACAGTGCTCCCGTATTGTCCCCACCGCACCCCTGCTCCTCACTGGGTTTATTTTACACTTTCTCCCAGATCTCTCACTCCAGTATGTTGTTATGGCAGTGTGCAGATTTGGGACCAGGCCCTCAAGTACTTTCCAGGTATATATTATCATGTATCTCTCTCTCCTCCGCTCCAATGAAAACATGTTCAAGACTTGAAGGCGTTCCCAATAATTTAGATGTTTCAATGGCTCAATGTGAGCCGTAAACGATCTCTGAATTTGTTCCAGCTCTGATATTTCTCCTGCCCTGAACGGGGCCGTCAGCACTGAGCAGTATTCTAAGTGAGGGAGCACTAGCGATTTGAAGAGTGTCACCATCGGCATTATTTCCCTTGTTTTGAAAGTTCTCAATACCCACCCCGTCATCTTCCTGGCTGTTGTTATGGTCTTTAAAAGAAAGATCAGCAGACATAATTATTCCCAAGTCCTTAACGTGTTCCTTTCGTTCTATGTGGTGACCCTCTTGCGTTTTGTAAATACATACGTAGTGTTCCTTTTGAGTTCTTCATTCTTTCCATACCTAAGCAACTGAAACTTATCACCATTGAATGTCATGTTCTCCACTGCCCACTGGAAGACCCTGCTTATGTCTTCCTGTAATTGTTCAGTGTCCTCTACCGTATTGACTTTGCTTATTTTAGTGTCATCTGCAAATGATGATACAAAAGTGTGCCGGGTGTTTTTATCTATGTCTGTTATGAGGATGAGAAACAGCAGAGGTGCCAGGACAGTGCCTTGGGGCACTGAGCTTTTGACCTTGCTGATGCTGGATCTTGCCCTGTTCACTACTACTTTTTGTGTTCTGTGTGTTCGGAACTCGAAAATCCATCTGCCTACCTTTCCCCGTAATGCTTATGGCCCTCATTTTGTGCGCTATCACTCCATGATCGCATTTGTCAAACGCCTTTCCAAAATCTGTGTAAATCACATCTGCATTTTGGTCGTCTTCCAATGCCTCCGTAATTCTGTCATAATGGTTCAGCAGCTGTGACATGCATGATCGTCCCACTCTAAAGCCATGCTGGTTCGGGTTATGTTGGTTGTGCTGGTCCATGAACTTTGTAATCTGCCATCTCATCACTCTTTCAAAGATTTTTATGATGTGAGAAGTTAGGACTACTGGTCTGTAATTTTTAGCTAGTGCTCTACTACCTCCCTTATGCAAAGGAGCTATGTCTGCACTCTTTAAGGCCTCCGGTATTTCACCTAGATCTAAGCTCTTTCTCCAAAGAATACTAAGGGCTCTTGCTAGTGGTACTTTGCACTTCCTTATAAATAAAGCATTCCATGAATCTGGTCCAGGTGCTGAGTGAGTGGGCATGTTGTCCATTTCTTTTTCGAAATCTATGGGATTTGTACTAATGTCAGTTAGGTGATCTGTGCAGCCTTCTGCTGGAGTGAAAAATATTTCTGCATTTTCTACCTTGCTGTCATTTAGTGGGTTGCTGAACACTGACTCATGCTGTTCTTTTAGGATTTCACTCATTTCATGTTCATCGTCAGTATACGAATCTTCTCTCAATAATGGTCCAATTCTACAGGTAGTTCTTAGCTTGGATTTTGCATAGGAATAGAAATATTTTGGGTTTCTTGCAATATCCTGTATGGCTCTTTGTTCCCTTTGTACTTCTTCTGTTAGGTATGACATCTTAAGTTTTTGCTCTAATCCAGTGATCTCTCGGTTAAGGCTATCTCTCCTCTGTTGCAACATATTTGTTTTTCAACAATTCAGTAACCCGTTTTCTTCTCCTGTACCATCTCCTACGCTCTCTATATCTGATCATCTTCTGGGTTTTCTCAATGGTACGTGCTTCATACATACCTTGTATGCTTCTGTATTCAGTTTCTCTAGGCACTGGTGGGTATTTAGGGTGCTCATATCTGATTCCCATGATATGGTTTATTTTTTCCCAGTCAATTGTATGGTTATTAAAATTAAAGTTAATGAAAATCCCGTCTCTAACATTAGTGCCGCAGTTCCCTAACCCTGAGTTAATACTCGTTTGAACTTCTATGATGTTATGATCAGAGTATATTGTTTTTGTAGCTGTTATGTCTCTGATTAGTTCATCATTGTTTGTGAATATCAAATCCAGGGTATTTTCATTTCTAGTGGGATCAATTATCTGTTGGTTTAATGAGTACTTTTCACAAAGCCTCATTAGTGTCCTGGTATGTGCCTGTTGAGCCAGGGTGCTTCCAGGAGATATTTCTGGTATAACATTATGTTGCATCATCTTCCTTTTTACATGAGGGAGATTAAAATCTCCAAGGAGTAAAATGTTTGGGGTGGGATTTTCTAGCCTATCCAGATAGCTAGCTATCTTCCTTAACCCTTTCGGGGTTATGG
Source organism: Cherax destructor (assembly GCA_009830355.1). Classification (NCBI taxonomy): domain Eukaryota; kingdom Metazoa; phylum Arthropoda; class Malacostraca; order Decapoda; family Parastacidae; genus Cherax; species Cherax destructor. Next base: position 12,290 of record WNWK01040507.1, read on the forward strand.
TCGTACAAGTACGTCTTACGCATTGGGGTTATTGACGTACTAGTACGCCTAAATTCTAGCGCCCTCAAATCAAGCAGAAACAGGCTGTTAGGCCTAGATGTGATAGAATGGGTCTGTGCGGTCAGTGTGCGCAGTATAAAAAAATTCCTGCACCACACAGTGCATAATGAGGAAAAGAAACTCTGACCGTGTTTTTGGTTTAAAACAGCGATTTTGCAGTCTATTTTCGTATGGTATTTATTGTTGTATTCTCGTTTTCTTGGTCTCATTTGATAGAATGGAAGATATGTTACAGAAATAAAGATGATGTTGATTGGTTTTACAATAACAAGTACAGTGGTACCTCGAGTTACGATGGTCCCCAAAATCGCCCTTTTATGTAAGTTTATTTTTTTAAATGCTTTTGTAAGTATATTTTTGGGGGTGTAAAAGGACTAGTCTATTTTACATTATTCCTTATGGGGATAAATTCGTTTGGTAATGGCACTTGAACAGCATTCTCGAACGAAAAAATATCGTAACTCAAGGTACCACTGTACCTTGAAATTGAGCTCAAAGTAGCGAAAATGTTCGATTTTTGACGATGTTCAAAAGTAAACAAATCACACCATGCGTCCAATACACATCAACTGGGGAGTCTAATATTCATGCACAAGTGCTCTGATATTATTTATACCATTTTTACAGTGATGCAGTTGTATACATAACAGTAAATCTTCTATTTTTTTTTTGAGAATAAAAATTCAAAATGGAAAGCAAAAGTAATGTAAGAGGGGCCTGGAGATGTGACTAATGAACAGAGAAGATGTTATTTTAGTGCCAGGAATGTCTGCCTTGTTTATTATGGACCCTATTTTGAAATTGGCATCATTTGAAATTTGTGTGAAATTGGCCAAATTGCCATTTTCTGACCACTATTTTGGGTAGTTGAAATTGGTAAATAGGCGGTTTTTTGTACTCAATCGATAGAAGAAATGGAGTTCTAGCGAAATAGCTATAATTGTAGTAGACTGAAACATTGGAATGTGCCGAAAATAGGGCTCAAAGTGGGCGAAATCGCCGATGCGTAAATGTCATGGCTACCGCTAACTTCGCGAAAGCATAATTCCGTTAGTTTTCGATCAAATTTCATAATTTTTGTGGTGTTATGATCGGAAAAAGATTCTCTATCATTCCATAAGAAAAAAAATTATATTTTTTTAAATACGTGGGCCCTGAGAACGAGTTTCAGAGAGACCCCTTGGACCCCCAAAGGGTTAACTGATCTGTGAATTCCTCCGCAGTTGCTGATGGTGGTTTGTATACTAGGATAATTACTAGATTACTATTTTCCACTTTAATGCCGAGGATTTCTACTATATCATTCGTAGCGTTCAACACTTCTGTGCAACAGAGAGTATCTTTTACATAGAGTCCTACTCCTCCCTGTGACCTATTAATTCTATCACATCTATACATGTTATAGTTTTCTATCTTAATCTCTCTGTCCAAAACATCCCTTGTATGTGTTTCTGTAAATGCTCCAAACATGGCATTTGCTTCTGATAGGAGTCCACTAATATAGCTAACTTTTTGTCATTTTTATTTGATTTCAGACCCTGAATATTTGCAAATATGAAGCAGGAGTTACCATTTGGGATGTTTGGTCTTTCTTTGTGTTTCATTAGTATCACTGGTGATGTCCTACCTGGTATGGCCCCTGGTGCCCATACCCTGGTTTCTCCAGTACTGACTTTGATTGTTTATACGGCCCTGATGAGCTGGTGCCTGTCTTGGCATGTCTCACTGTGCTGCCCTTCTGTTCCCTCTGTACCATTGCCCCTTTTGTCTCTTTCTTTGGTCTGGTTGTTTCTCTTTATATCTAAAAAAGATTGCTGGTCATTTTCCCTTTCCTGCTTTCTCTGTAGTGTACCGTTCTCTTTATATATGGTGGTCTGGGCAGCTCAGGTCATAACATTCTCTGGACTGTATTGAAGCTTGGCACATTACTGGATGGAAGTATCTGCCTCTTTGTTGAAACGACACTTTCCTTTCCTTAACATGTTGGCACATTTTTCTTGCGTGTTTATTCCAGCAAGCTCTGCCATATAGGCACATACCTTTGCGTAGAATCTGCAAATGTTTCGACTGCCTATATTTACTGATTTTCTTCCAAAGATCAGCCGCCTGATCTGCATTTTCTTCTCTCTTTCATCCAGGCGGAGTTCTTCCCTTCTTCATTTTCATTTGTTCTTGCTCTAGCTTTCACTTCCTCCCTTTCCTTTCCTCTATGTTATGTATCCTGTTTTGTTCTTTTCAGACTTGCTTTGGATGACTTTTTCCCTCACTTGGTTTTCCTCTTTATCGGCACTTTCCTCCTTTTTTTTTCCTTACCCGTTTTCCACTCTTTGTATATATCTGGAAGGATCCTTAGAAACTTCTTACGCTTTCTAGGTTTTCACTTTTCAGTACTTCTCTTATGCCGAAGCTTTCACTCTCTGGGGCAAATCCAGAATAGACTTTCTTGTTTTGGGTCATTTATCATGTTTGCATGAAGTTTTGTACATGATAAATGTGATGTTTTCCACATATTTCATAATCAATGCCCTAATATTTCTCCCAAATTTTTTTCACATACACAACAGACCTTATATCTTGCCATGTTCCTCCTGGGCAGGTGTATGTGGTGGGTGGTGGGTTGTTGTGGGTAGGCTGGGAAGTGGGGGGTGGGGATCTGTTGGAAGATGTATGGGTGCTGGGAGGGGGTGAGCTGGTAGGTGGGGGATCCTTGCCAAGAGAGTAGGTGCCTTTCCTCGTTATATCACTTATACGATATCCAATATTTATTCCTCTCTGATCACTCATATATACGTATATTTTAATTTACTGGTCTTAATGAGATCTACACCTGGTCTAGACTGGATATTGTGGTATGGGGTAAATGTTGTTTTATGGTTGTGTATGGTAGGCCTAAGTGGCTGCCTGGAACTCTGCCAGACGTAGGCTGTACACCACTCAGGTTACAGTCACTAAATTGTCTTATCTTAGTGCCTCTGCAAAGACAGTGATTATGTATGAATGATGGTGAAAGTGTTGAAGTTTTCTTTCTTATTTGGGTCACCTTGCCTCGGGTGGGAAACGCCCGATGTGTTAAAAAAACTATATAAAATGCATTAATTTGTGAAAATTTACCATTTTGTTTCTTTAACAGCAGTAGGAAAAAGGCAGTAATAACAACAGTGCTAGGCTGTCCTCATTCCTAGAAGCTATCCAGGTCGTGATGACACCTATTACGTTGTGTCATTTTCTCCTGATCATCTATTGGTTCCTGCCACTGCACGTTGATTCTGCTCGGCCTCGTATGTCCCTCCTCATGCCTCACCTGCCCAATGAGAGTCTCTGGCCCCTCCTGATGCTCACATTGCGATGATGCAGATTGATTGCGAGGTTATCCACACCCGTCTTGTCCACGTATCTGGGAAGTTGTGCCTGCATCTGCGTGCTGGTGGAAACAATGCATCTCCCATCATCAGGTGGCTCTTCTACTGGCCGTCAGGAGAGCGTAGTGGTCATGCCAGATCGCGCCCTTTCCTTTCCAGACCCATTTACCCAACCAAATAGTCTTTTATGAAATAAATGCAAAATTAGTCTATGATTGTACATAACATTAAATCATACATTTAAATATATATATATATATGGAAACTTTATTAAAATAATTTTTTTCCCGGGTAATCAAACTGTTAGGTGCAAACTGAAATTAAGGTTTTGATAACAATTGTTTTAGTGTTGAAGCTGATCTGTTTTTCCTTTAGCATGATAGAATAAAATCAAATTCTGGTTAACGTGTCATAAATTTTAAATTGTACAAACTTGGGAATTTTGATAATTTTATAGGCTGTATAATAAAAGATCTTCCTTATTTTGACTTTAACCCTGAGGGGTATACATTACAAAGATAAGTTGTATGTTTGCTTTTTTAATTTTGGATATATTATTGTACAGTATATATAATAACCTTCAAAATGCATAACATTCCATTATTTTTTGTCATTCTTCTCACTTTTCATAAAAGTGTAGGGTTTTGATTATACAGAATTTTCAAAAAATTGGGTTATATCAATAAGTTAAGGTAAATGGGTTATTCAATTGTATATTGTCAGTACCTGCTTTTTACTTTAGAATAAAAATTTAAATAATAAAAACCACAGTATGTTCATTTTTTAAATTTTTTGTGTGTTTTGTGGTGTAGGGTTCAGTAAGGTCTTTGAAAAAATTTTTTTGTGTGTGTGTTTGCCCCTTCTTTTGGTTACTTTTTTGTAATGATGTCATCCAGATACTTCATCATCAAAAATAACCCTATATTAAAAATTTCATTGCCTGTTGTATTTAAATGCAACAGTGTTTTTTTAAAATAAAATTAATAGTTCAAACTTACCATAATGCATTTTTTCCTGGATGTTTTTTTGTATATATACATACATATATATTTATGAATTTTATTTGTTTTCTATGGTTTATATGGCTGTGAACTTTTGTTTTTTTCCCACATGTTAATGTGAATATAAAAATTTATTTTATTTTTTATATTAAATGCTCACTATATTTTGTTTCAAAAATACAGTTTTCCTCATTGCGCTCTCATTTAAACGCCCGGACTTCGCGGGC